>JAJLSG010000224.1:0-117502 GCA_030567495.1 Ambrosiozyma neoplatypodis | reverse complement strand
CCAATCAGCGTCGACCGACGGCCGCCGCTCAGTAAATTTTTTTTGTTTCGTGTCATGATTTCTTGCAGAAGACATTCTAACTGTATTTTTTCAACTACAACCATCTCCATTGACCTGTCTTGTCTCTTTAAAACACTACATCCCCATTCTGTTACCCTTTCATCTTTCTAATAAGAAAAGAAACCATCATTACACAGAATCCCCCATCATATTTGTCTATTCAACTTCCCTCGAATTCATCTCATCATTTACCTTAGCCCCATCTTCATCCGTTTTCATAACAACTTATCTCCCTCTACCTTAAAAGTTTCTTATATCATTTGAACTTTTATATCCATTTATTTCATTTATTCCATTATCCCTCCTCAATCAATTTAAAAATCATCTTTTTTTAAAATTATAATGACTTCTGAATCTTTATTCGATAACAATATCTCATCAGAAACTTCAGAATCTAATACTGCTCCAAGCTCTTCAGATGATTTAATTCCAAATGACGTTAATTTTGGTAATACTTTAATCACTTATAGAGTTTTAGTCTCTAGAAGAGAAGCTGGTGCAATCATCGGTAAAAATGGTGATTCCATTGCTCATGTTAGAGATACAACTGATATCAAAGCTGCTGTCTCTAAAGTTGTTGATGGTTGTATGGATCGTATTTTAACTGTCACTGGTGCTGTTGATAACGTTCCAAAAGCTTTAGGTTCTTTTGCTCAATCAGTTACAAACGCTAATGTTGCTACTGTTAATGAAGCTAAAGAAAATAAAACCGATCCAACTTCTTTAATTTCATATAATTTCTTCCCATTGAGAGCTTTAAATCCACCACCACCATTCGATGACGAAGTTTATGCTAATACTTTAACTTTAAGATTATTAATTCCTCATTCTCAAATGGGTACTTTAATTGGTAAAGCTGGTGCTAGAATTAAGGCTATCCAAGAGCAATTTCATGTTAAGATGGTTGCTTCAAAAGAATACTTAAAGAATTCAACTGAAAGAGTTGTTGAAATTCAAGGTCCAAGAGAAAATTTAGAAGATGCTGTTTCTGCAATTTCTAAGTGCTTATTACGTGATTATCATGGTGTTGCTACCACTCTTTACTACGTTCCTTCCCCACGTCAAGCTCCTTCTTCAAGAGGTCCAAATGGTAGATCAATGAGAAATGGTAATGGTAGTGTTAGAGAAGTTACCGAAACTGTTAGCTTCCCAGGTGATTATGTTGGTGCTTTAATTGGTAAAAAAGGTTTAAGAATTCAAGAAGTTAGAAGATCAACCAATTGTACTGTTAATATTGATCCAGAAGATGATGAACATGGTGATAGAATTTTCACTTTAAGTGGTACTAGATCAAACATTGAAAGAGCCTTATCATACTTGTACTCATTTTATGACAAAGAAAAACAAAAGAGAGATCACGATCACGACAGAGAATAAATTAATCGATTCTCTCTCTTTTAGTTTAAAATTGTTTTTGCTCCCCCTTCACTTTTCCTCTTCTTTTTTTTATCTACTAGCTTTGTATCGTTGCTCTTTTTATTGTTTGCTGTATATTTTTTAGGATATGTAATTTTGAAGAAAATTTAACTTATTTTTTTTTGAATCTTGTAAATAAGATTAATTTTGATCACTATTTCTTCTGAAGGGATTTTATAGAGAACTACCTAATTATAAGTTAGAATGTTAGTGTATATAAATTGTCTAGGATTTATTCAATTTAGGGATATATGTGTGTATATTTTAAAATCAAACGAAAAAGAAAGATTCGTTTAAGCAGAACTGTAGAAGTAAACTCAATCTATATGGTTTATATACGTGTGTTCGTCGTGTATATATAGACTAGAATGAAAGCTATAGGATATATATATCGATCAAACTGTCAACCTTCAACTTTTTTGAAAATTGCTATACACTATATGTATACATGTATAACCGAATTAAAGTTGAAGAATGCGAAAGTATAGGATCCAATCAAACAATTATCCGTCTACCAAATTTTTTGAAGAAACCTCGATATATATATATGAGTAAATCAAGCTAGAACTCTTTTAACGAATTTGGTTAAGTATCTAATCAATCAATGATCGATATATATAGCCACCGTATAGATAATACTAATAGATATGAATTTTCAGGCACAGGGTCCTCAGACGCTCGATCACAGGCTCACAGCACCGGCCTCAAATTTGTTAAGTTCTTCCTTTCTGCACACCCCATCTTGCCTCCTTTTTTCAACGGGCCTCTGGTAAATTCCATATCATAAGCTATACGGTCTGTAGCTTTCCAGAATTCCAGGTGTTCTTCTTATTGAATACTTTGAATTTATTTATCTATCTTTTCAGAATTAACTTAATAAACTTGTTTAAACTCAAGTTATTCAAGTTGTTTAACACATATATAGGATAAAAGTGTACATATCCGTTAAACTGCCAAGCGAGTATGGAAAAACTCACGCCCTTAATAATTAAGCGATCGTGCAGCAATTAAATTAAGGGAGATCGCGATTGATTTTTTTTTATCGATCAAAAAAATTTCAATTTTATACACCAAGTTGACTCTTCAAACCCTATACATATCGGATATTAAATCAAGATGATTCCACCACCACAATTAATAATATTAAAATTAACAGAAAGGATTTATATATATAAACCACTCAAACTGATTCTTGATATATTACGTTATCTTGAACTCTTAGCGGTAAAGCAAACCAAACCTTCGGAACCATTTTGTCTATAACCGTTTGTGTTTTTTTAATGAGTCAAGTCTTTTAACCCTATACACCAGCCAATGATGAGCCTTAACTCATATACATATATATTGAAGGTTTTTATCTACGTGTTTCGGTTAACAAATATCCTTGGAAGTACTTAAACAAAGATATTTGCTGTTTATTTGTACAATTCATTTACTAATTACAACCACAATTCTTAATTATAATAGTTAATAACCTTCATATTTTATCAATTATACTTGCTAATAATACAATTTCTATATTACAATGAGTGAAAAAAGAGAAAGTACAAATACAAGTGAGGTTGAATCACTTAATAGCACTTCATCTGTTGATTCAACACATGATTTAAATGCTTTTGTTCCACAATCTATGGCTGATAATTATTTATCTACAAAAATAAGTCGTAAAGACTCTGAAGTGGAATTGGGAAGAAGAAATAGTGTTCATAGTTTATACCCTGATCAAATTGTTGTTAATGAACTCCAACAATCAAGATCAAAGAATAGTGCTAAAGATGCTGGATTACAAGATTCTGTTGAATCTGAAGAAAAATATGATACAAATGAAGTTTATTTAGAACCTGGTGATAAATGGGATATGTATATGCTACCAACTTGGAGAAAATGGTTTATTGTTGCTATTCTATCTTTAATTGGTTTAGATATTTGCTTATTATCTTCTTGTTGGTCTTTGAGTACTGATTTAATTACTGAATATAACGTTTCTCATGAGGTCTTTGTCCTTGGTATCTCTCTTTATATATTTGGTATGGCATGTGGTCCATTGTTTTTATCCCCTATTAGTGAATTTTATGGTAGACGTTTAACTTATATATTTGGTTTGATGTTATGTATGGGTTTCCAAGCTGTTACTTGCTTTTCAAAAAACTTTGGTGCTATGTTATTTGGTAGATATATGGCTGGATTATTTGGTTCTGTTTTCTTATGTGTTGCTCCAGGTACTATTTCTGATATTTTTCCAAAAGAAACTATTGGTGTTCCGTTATCAATATACTCCCTTACGCCCTTTTTAGGACCTAACCTAGCTCCAGCTCTGGCTGGCGGTATTCAGGTCTCTCCAATTGATTCAATGTGGACATTCTACATTTTACTTATATTCACTGCTTTCCTGTCTGTTATTCTATACATCGGTGTTCCTGAAACTTATAAACCTGTTCTTTTGAAATGGAAGGCTCAACAATTAAGAAAAGAAACAGGCAATAAAGATATTTTCGCACCTTTAGAAAAATCAAATCAAAGTTTAATTAGAAGTATTCTTACTGCTCCAAAAAGACCATTAAGTGTTTTGATATTTGATCCAATGATGGCTGTGCTTTGTTTTTACTCTGGTGTTATCTTAGGTATTGTTTACCTTTTCTTTGTTTCAATTCCATATACTTTCAAACAGGTTTATGGTTTTAATGTCTTTCAACAAGGATTAGCTTTTATGGGTATGGCAGTTGGTATGTTTTTTTCATCAATTTCATCACAATACTTTAGTAAATTATACTTAAGACTTTCTGAAAAAAATGGTAAATCAGAACCAGAATTTAGATTTCCATCATTAATGGTTGGTGGCATATTAGCACCAATTTCTTTAATCTTAGTGGCTTTTACAACATATAAACAATGTCATTGGATTGGGCCTATTATCTCATCAGGTATTTATGGATGGAGCACTGGTTTAATTATTACTTCAATTTTCACATATACAATTGATGGTTATAAATTGTTTGCTGCTTCTGCTGCTGCTGCTAATACATTCACTAGATGTAGTATGGCTGCTATTTTTCCATTGTTTGGTTTACAAATGTATGAAGGTTTGGGTATTCACTATGCAACTTTACTTTTAGCTTGTGTTGCTTTCTTATTAACACCAGTTCCATTTATCTTTTATAAATATGGTAAGAAATTAAGAGAAAAGAGTCCATATGCTTGGGATGATGCTATTTAATAGATTTGCTTTTTATCTTTTCTTTACTTTTTTTTTGTATACTAGATTTTTATTTATACACGTCTTTTCTTTTCTTATTTAGTCGATAATAATTAATAACAACATAAATTCAATTCAAAACTAAATTATAATTGTAGAGATAATTAATTTAATATATATGTACTGTAGAATAAATTAAAGAAATGCAAAGTTCGGAACAATTTCTCTATATAGAGAAATTAATTATAAATTAAAGTTTGAGCCGTGAACCATCCAGATATTCCGATCAAATATATTATCCAGCGCTAGCTAATTTCGCTAGTAAATCCAACTCTAGATTCTAGAAGTACCACCAGAAATTCTAGCTAATTTAGAAGCAGCACGGAATCTGTTACCCAAAAAATAGAAAAGATAAACTAAAATAACAACTAAAATTGAGATGAAACCTAAGATAGCAAAAGACCATTTAGTACCTAAAGTTTCATTTGCAAACATAGCAACACCAGCATGAGCTAAAGCACCAGCAATAGCAAATGATGGAATTGTGAAAGCTGCAATAGCAGAAGCTGAAAGACCACTTTCTGAATATGAATCAATAATATAATTTAACATGGCTAGCCACAATATTGGATCAGCAACAGCTAATAAACCACCAGCAATAATTGGAGACCAATAGTTTGTATTACCATATGAAGTAAAAGCAAACCAGAATAATGAAATTGGGAATCCCCAAACTGCAATTAAAGACAAAGTAAATCTAGCTTCTGGTCTTGGAATACCACCATTCTTTAATCTATCTTTTTTAAATATACGTGTTTGAATTGGTGTTAAACAAATAACAAAGGCAACACCAACAACAAAATTCAAAAATGTACATTCAGCAGCCATATCAGATAAGCCATTATTAACAACAAAGACATCCCAAATACCATCTAGGTATAAAAATAATAAACCATAAGTGAAACCATTAAATAAACCTAAGAAGATAACAATTGGTTCAGTGAATAACATCTTTAAAGCCATAAGAGCAATAAATCTAATTTCATTTAAAACATCAGGTTTTTCGACAATGATAGCATTTTCAACTTCTGAATCTTCATTAGTTTCACCAATGGTAACTTTATTCCATTCAGGAGTTTTACCAAACAATGAGCCAACTGCATATTTTAATTCTCTGATAACAACATTTGGAACTTCTTTACCTTCAACGGCCATTCTTTCGGAAATAACAATTCTTGGTAATGTTTCTGGAACAAAACATAAACCAACTGTAAATGCAGCACCAATGATAATATTAATGAAAAAAATCCATCTTAAACCTAACTTTGAATTAGAAGCAATCTAAAATAAATAAATAAAATGAGTTTGAGTTAGTATTATATTTTTTTCAAATGATTTTAAAACAAATATTCAAAAGTACTTACAGCTTCACCAATAATACCTCCCACTGATGGACCAGCATTAGCAGCAAACACGAATAACGCCATTGGTTGAGAAGCTTCATCTGAATTACCAAATAAATCACCAATTGTACCAGCAACGTTGGATAAAGCTGTTGAACCACAAATACCAACAATTAACATGAAAATTGCAAGCATTGGCATATTTTTGGCGTAAGCACAACCAAAATTAAAGAAAACAAATAATAAGGTTGAAATAACATAAACCCATTTTCTACCTGCAACCTATTTTAATTGTTAATCAAATAATAAAAAATTTAGTTAGTATAACTTTGAGTTTTAAAGAGAAAAAAGAAAATTCAATATTGTTTAGATTTATAAAAAAACTTACATCAGCAAGTGGTCCTAAGAAACATGGTCCAATGGCCTATAAAATTAAAAATAATTAAAGAGTTAGTATGATATATTTTTGATATTAATTCAATAAAACATGATATAAAATGTTTACATACGGTACCAATAATAAATAATGATTGACCTAAAGTTGCAACTTGAGCATTAACACCAAATTTTTCTTCAACTAAGAATTCAGCTGCAACATAAGTTGTTGATAGTAAAATAATGGCAACTTGTAAAGCACAATAAATGAAAACAATCAAATATCTTTGAAAAGTTGGCCAATTAATTGGATGATATGGATTATCAAAACCAAAAGCAACAGAAGCTTCAATTGGATTAGCAGTATAATCTTCTAATATTAATGGTTTGCTAGTTGTTGCTGTGAGACTTGTTTGAACTGGAGATGGTCCTTCTTTAGTGTCTTTAACCTCTTCGGAATATGATGATGACATTATTAGAACTTTTTGATGATAGATGAAGAATTATAAATTAAATTATTTTTTCATTATCGTAATTGAATATGGGGAAATTGAAAGATATTTATATTTAATTTTCTTTTATGATTTTCAAGAAAACCGGTCGGCACATTGTATATATTTATTGATAAGAAAATATATTAATTTAATTATAATTACAAATTAAGTAATTAACTAAAAAAAAACGGATACATGCAGATGCACTCATCATCACCGACCTACGTTACATCTGGGGTTGCAAACTTGCAGCGGATTTTTTTTTTTTTGAAAAAATTTGGTAGCCACAGAGCTCCTTGTGTATACCTTTGAACTACTTTAAATTAAACGTTTGAATATACTTGACGAAATCAATTCATTGATTATTGCTTTGATGGGATGTAGAAAAATAACCAATGATCGTAAATAAGGAGAAGATTATAATTCCTAACGGTTAAACAATTATTTATAGCTAAACATGTATTGATTAAGTTAATTAGAACAAATCAAATTGAAGGATCAAAACTCTTTAATTTCTTCAAAAAACCAATCAGTTGTCCGCTTGAGCCAATTAAATTCTAAAGTATTATCATTTTCTATATCAATCTATATTGTTAATTATACTTTAATTGAAGTTATAGATAAGAGTTTTGTACATAGGCTATAGGCTATGGAAGTTGAACTCTTTAATTATAAAAAATTCGGTGAACCGTTTTTTGAGGTAAACGCTATACAGCCTATACAATCAGAGAATTGTTCAAATTCAATTAAATCAAATTAAGATATATATGCTATATATATATCAGATCACTTACCCATTTTTCTAGAATCTTATATATATTTACTATAGCTTGATTATACATTTAAAGTTGAAAGACTTATAAAACCTAAGAGACTCAAGACTTCAAACTCTTAGTAAGTCTTAACTATGGTGAAATATTCACGGGGTTTCCGCGTATTTCTCGCTACCCGCGTCACCGGTGTTTACTACAAAACGTTATATATAGCTTTCCTTCATAAATCTCTTCCAATTAAAGGGTTAATATTGTTAATTCTGTTCGGGTTATACCATATAATTAATTATTTAGAAGTATATATACTATGTATACAGCTAGACAATCACCCAATCAGGTTTCAGAAATTACATAAACTTCGGTCGGTTACCTTTTAAGAAATTAATGAAGAAAAAAAGACCTATACAAGAGACTGCATGTATAATAAATAAATGAGTTAAACTTAGATGGCTACACGAATGTTGTACTTATATACATCTCTCATTGAGAGTCTCATGTCGTTACCAAACTAATCTAACAAGTATTAGTAACAACAGTATTTACGTCTATAGCTTCAACAGACAGACAACACAGAGGATAATCAACAAAATAAAATAAGTATCTTTAATTTTCTCAAACATTTACAACATTACAAATCAAGTCTACAATCAATTACATTTAGTTAAGATATCAAATAAATAAATATATTTTTCATTGAAATCCCAAAACCGTAAAAAAACTAAAAAATAAGCTATAAGTTATAAAGATAAATTAATTGAAATAAAACAATCTAATAAATTTAAGCTTCAACTGGAGCAGCTTCTGGGGCAGCTTCTTCAGCTTCAGCTGGAGCAGCTTCTGGAGCAGCAGTAGTCTTGTAAACTCTAGCGTATGGTTCAGCAACTGGTTCATCTTCTTTTGGTTCGATAACTTTAACGTAATCTGGTAATGATTTTGGACCGGTTCTTTGGGTAGCTGGATCTTTCATAATTTTAACCTTGATACCTAAAACACCTTGTCTTAATAAGACGTGTCTGGTAGCAACATCAATGAAATCTCTAACTGGTTGACCAGAATGGATCATGAAACCATCAGCAAATTTCATAGCCTTAGCTCTAGCACCTTTAGATTTACCAGAAATAACAACTTCAACACCCTTAGCACCGGATTCCATAACGTATCTGATAACACCGTAAGCAGCTCTTCTAATAGCTAAACCATTTAATAATTTATATCTTAAAGATTCACATTGAGTAACAGCGGATAAACCTCTATCTTGAACTTTTTCAGCGTATAAGACAATAGAACCTGGAGCTAACTTGAATCTCTTTTGGATTAAAGAGGTTAATTCCTTGATTCTTCTACCTTTTTCACCTAAAACTCTTTGAGTGTTGGTAGCTCTGATAATAACTTCAGTTTTGGTTGGAGTAATTCTAACTTCAACACCAGCATAACCTTCTTCTGGTAATTCTCTGGTGAAGAATTCGTTTAATTCGGCGTAAAAGACACCATCAGCAACTAGCTTTCTCTTTTTTGAAATATTGGCAACCATTTTTATTAATGTGATTTAATAGTATAAACTAGTGTTAAAAGATCAATGAATGGTTGAACGAGAATAACTTTTGATGAAAAATTGAAAAATTAAAAAACGAGAGAAGAGTTGAGAAGCCTTTGAGCCACCAGGGCTGGTAACCCTCGTTTGTATCACGTGCGCACCACACGTGCCAGCTGTCGAGCAGATATCGATCAGCTGCCGCGCTCACGTGCCAACACCTCCCAGTTCCCCTGCATCTGCATGTCGGCAGTCGGCACGCGCCTGTCGACACTCAGCCAGCTTCTAACGTTTAAATTATTAAGTGAATTATTAAGTGAATTATTAAGTGAATTCTCCAACTGTTCATCAACTTTCTTAAGAACTGTAGTGTAAGAGTATATAGAGTATATGTAGCTGGTTTTACTGCATGTACCACCTTGTGCCATACGTGTTATACGTGCGTACGTACCCTACGTATACAGTAATTAAAACTAAGTCCTTATCTTAATACGCCTCTTTATTTGTGTTGTACTTGTTCTCGAAGTGTTTTATCTTACAATGTTTTAAGTACAACTGAACAACAACAACAACAACAACAACAATTTCAACTTCACTTCATCATATATATCACCATCAACTTCAACTTCATCACCTTGATAAATTAAGACCATCTTTATTTACTCTAACTGTTACTAATAGTCACATCTTTTAATTTTTCAACTTAGATCGAATCCAACTTACTCATCCATTTCCAACTTTTTTTAATCCTTAAGTATACCATATATACCTTTCAAAACAGTACATTCTGTGTCATCGTGCCATTTTCATCATCATCTTTTCTTCCATCCTTAAATATATAAATATAAATTACTTTAAACATATATATATCAAAACTTCTATATTTGTAAATTATAACACAACCCCTGCAACATTCACTTTTAATTTATACCTTTGTTTTACTTTTGGCTTATATCTTTTGAATTATAAATTACACTTGAATTCCAATTTTATTTTTTTTTTAAACAAAAAACTTATATTCAACTTAACTTCAGTCATTCATTCAAATTAATTATTTATATACCACAACCTAATAATAATAATAATAATAATAATTCACTTTGCTAATTAATTTTATACGATGAATCAAACTCAAATCACTTTTAATGTCAGTGACTACTATGAAATCAAAGATATAGTGGGAGAAGGTGCTTACGGTATCGTTTGTTCAGCTATTTATAAACCTTCTCAACAAAAAGTTGCAATTAAAAAAATTCAACCTTTTGAAAGAACAATGTTTTGTTTAAGAACTTTAAGAGAATTAAAATTATTAAAACATTTTAATCATGAAAATATTATAGGAATATTAGATATTCAAATCCCTTATGATTTTGATTCTTTTAATGAAGTTTACCTGATTCAAGAATTAATGGAAACTGATTTACATAGAGTCATTAGAACTCAAAAATTATCTGATAATCATTGTCAATATTTTATTTATCAAACTTTAAGAGCTTTAAAAGCTTTACATTCAGCAAATGTTTTACATAGAGATTTAAAACCTTCAAATTTATTATTAAATTCAAATTGTGATTTAAAAATTTGTGATTTTGGTTTAGCTAGATCAATTGCTTCTCAAGATGATAATTTCGGTTTTATGACTGAATATGTCGCAACTAGATGGTATAGAGCTCCTGAAATTATGTTAACATTTCAAGAATATACAACTGCAATTGATGTTTGGTCTGTTGGTTGTATTTTAGCTGAAATGTTATCTGGTAGACCTTTATTTCCAGGTACTGATTATCATAATCAATTATGGCTTATAATAGATGTTTTAGGTACTCCATTATCTGAAGATTATAATTCAATTAAATCAAGAAGAGCAAAAGAATATATAAGAACTTTACCATTTAGGCAAAAGAGAGCATTTGGAGATTTATTTCCAAATGCAAGTCCTGATGCAATTGATTTATTAGAAAAACTATTAACTTTTAATCCAAAAAGAAGATTAACTGTTGAACAAGCTTTAGAACATCCTTATCTTTCATTTTACCATGAACCAAATGATGAACCAGTTGCTGAAAAAATTCCTGAAGATTTCTTTGATTTTGATAAACATAAAGATGAATTAACTTTAATGGAATTGAAAAAAATGCTTTATGATGAAATTATGAAACCACTTTCGTAGCATTATATTATCAAATTAAAAATTGAAAAAAAAAAAATTTACATTACGTTTTTATCTAACATTTTTTATTAATTATTATTATTATTACTTACATTATTTGCACTAGCTTTTTTATCCTTGTTTTTTGTGTGTATTTTCCTATTTAAATTAATTGAATACTTCCAATTAATCACCTCTTTTAGTTCTCTTTCTCTTTTTCTCTTTTTCTCTTTTCAAACACCTTTTTTATACATATATTTGAATAACAATCACCATCTGTACTACTAGAATTAACGCCTTTAACCAATGAAAACATCGCGCTGGGTGTTTGTTTTCTTTTCTCTAAGTAGGTGTTGATTTATTTTGAAATTCCACAATTATTTCAATTTATATCCTATTAATTCTACTCTTAATACAATATAGTTATGCTGAATCATTGATAGCATGACTATGACAAACAAACCAATATATTTAGCTGATTTACCTTTAGAAGTTTGGCTGATTATATCTGATTATTTACAACCAATAGAAGTTTTTAATTCAATGTTAATTAATAAACAAATTTATTATAAATTAAGTTCAAATTATATTTGGAAACATATAGTTAATAAAAAATGGTTTAATAATTCTTATTCAACAAAAGTAAAATTTGAAGATGATTCATCTTATTTAAATTATTTTAATTATAGACAACATTTAGATAATCAAATTTTCAATTTAATTAATTCAATAGATTTAAATAAAAATCAATTAAATAATCAAGTTATACCTTTAATTAATCAAATTTCTGAAAATCCAGATTTATATATTCCAAATTTAGTCAAATTATCAAATCATTTGAATGAATCATTAAAAAATAATGAAAATACATATAATCAATCAAATATAATTAATCATTTAAAATCAAGATTCAATAATTTAAAATCAATTTATATTTCATCAAGTTTATTAGAATCAATAAGATTTATGAAATTATTTGATATGATTTATGAAATTAAAATGAATAATAATTATCCAAAAAATTTAGAAAATTTATTATTAAATTTAAATTTAATTGATCCACATTATTTTGATTTATTAATTATTAGAGATAAAATTATTAAAAAAGTTATATCTGAATTTAAAATAATTGATATAAATCAAAATAATTATACATCAACTCAAAAATTATTATGTTTAATTAATTTATTAATTGAAACTTTAAAATCTGAAAGTTTATCAAAATATAAATTTGAAGAACTAAATAAAGAACCATTTTTAGAGGATTGTTTAATATTAAGATGTTATAATGGTGATTCTGTTGGGTTTCAATTGATTTTCATTTCAATGATTGAAAATATTTTACAAAATGATGAATTAAAAGATAAATTTAATATTCAAATTAATAGACATTGTATTATAAATTTTGATTCAAATTTAAATAATGGTAAAGGAGGTAAAATATATATTTTCTTTGATAGACATGGTATTGAAATTAAATCTGATAAACATGTTCCAATGATGTATAAAAGAGTTCCAAATAAAAATGAATTAATGAATGATATTTTAAATCAATGGCTTGAAATGTCATTTGAATCAAGAAAATTTAATTATTCATTAAGACAAACAGATTTATTATCTAAATCATTTCATCCATTTAATTTAAATGGTCAATCTGTAATTTCAAGACCAATTGATAATAAGAGTGATGATAGAATAACAGGACAAATCTTATGTTTAAATTATCCTTCAAGTATTGATAGAGGTACAATATTATTATTTTCAGATTTAGTTTCAAGTTTTTGGACTGGTTCAAGTCAATCAGAATTAGATGAAATTACATTAAACTTTATTGAATGGTTAAATTATTATAATTTACCATTTATGTTAATTATAACAAAACAATTATTTAAATTTAAAAATAAAAAATTAATTTGTTCAAAATTTGAAAAATCAATAAATGAAATCAATTTAAATAATATTACAATTGCTGTACCAAATATTCTGAATAAAAATGAATTATACAATGAATCAAAATCAAATAAAAACCAAATTTTCAAAAAAGGTGATATAATTGAATTAAATGATAAATATAATATAATTGTTGGATTTTTAACAAATGATAATAATACTGAATATTGTTTATGTTTTGATGATCAAGGTGATTTAACAATTTCAAAATTAAATAACAACAATGATAGCATTTCAAAAATTAATGATAATCATGAAATAATTAGAAGATTTGGATTTTATGATAATTTAGGTAAATTTTTTAATAGTTTTGATTTTAATAAAGGTAATTTTATTTAATTAATTAACTCTCTCTCTTTTCTCAGATACTCTCTCTCTGTTTCTTTTTCTTTTTCTTTTGGCCTTTTTGTATTAACATTATTTTTCTTATATACTTATTTATTTACGACAACAAAACTATTCTATTAATTCTCTAATATTTTAATAAAAAAAATACCCTACACGATCGATTTCGTTTTTCATCGACAATTAACCAGAAATATTAATCAAAATAGGCAGGTGTAAATTTCAGGTCTTTGTATACGTAATGAGCTGGTGGTTTCAGTTCGTTTTTTACTGTTTTTTACTGTTTTTTATTTATTTTTTATTTCGAATTCTATTTTCGATTCTTAATTGAGCTCTTGCTGGGGTGAATTTGGAACTAATATTTCTAATGAAACTGGATTCTATGAAAGTAAACCCTAAATCTCTTTGAACTTTTTTAAAATTGAAAGTATCAAGTAATGATTCAGGTATAAGATGAAATTTAATATAATTTGAACAACTGCTCAGTGTTCTTCTTTTTGCTTTTCTTTGAGTAGTAATTTTTTGATTAATGGATGAAGAGGCCGAACACTTGCAAGATCTAGCAGAATTAAGTCCTGTTGTTCTTTGAGTAGAATAAAAATCTATAATAAACGGGAAAAGTATAAGTGATTGTTCATAAGTTAAACTAATAACAGAGTCCCTAAGATTATAAAACTCTGGAATCAGCTTTAATATTGCATTTAGAAGATCAAGGTCATTAGTAGGAATAAGAAACTCCTTTGCTGAATCTATGATTTCTTTACAATTGGATATATCATTTAATTTTTCTAATGCATGTGATGGAACTCTATATTCAATTGAATTAAAAATATCTTGAAATTTATTTTCTTGTTCAGTACTTATATCAGGAATTCTTCTAGTTCTTGTTTTAACAACTGGCTCTTGCCGTTCTTGTTATACTTGCTCTTGCTGTTGTTGCTGCTGTTGTAGTTGTTGTTCATCTGGTAATGGAACTGAAACTAGAGGTAAAATATCATAAGAACTAATATCAGATCTTTATATGGTGGTAATGGTGGTAATAGTGGTGGTATAACTCCAGGAACCGGTTTAGGTAGCTTCACCTTGAACTTACAAAAAAGAAAGTCATACTTATTGTGATGATTAAATGTCTTATGTTGTACTACATGTATTCGATAATATATAAGTATATCCTCTAGATCTTATTTCAAGTGAAATTTGGCGTTTATTAAAACACGTTAATATCATACAAAAGCGCGTTTAATTTAATTGAGGTTTTTGTGTGCTGCCACTGTGCTCTTCTTCTTCTTTTTTCACAAACAATCACCTTTCTAAACCTCTAATACTACATTTAACCTCAAAATAAAAAATTCACAACACTCTTCAAACTTTTCTGCTTTATTCAAACCAAATTACAAAAAAAAAACTACTTATTTTAGAACAAAACAAAAGATGATCATTCTGCTACCATTTTTTATTATACTTGAAATTAATTATTACTTCTTATTACTTATTACTTATTACTTATTACTTATTATTTATGACTGATACTCAATCTGGTTTTCCAACTGTGTTTCCTTGAACTGTTGTTATTTTGGTTCCTTTAATTTCTGATGTTGATGATTTGGCCAGGAACAAGAGATGATAATTTAGATGATAAACTTTAATTTTACTTCACTTCAACTGATTATAGAACTACAACTATAGACTCAATTCACTATCTGGTACATGTACTTGGAACAACTAAGCTGATTATGTTGAAACTAAACCTAAGCTGAACAATTACTACTATTATTGAAACTATGTTACCGCTGATGCTATGATTATACTGATTGAAACTGTGCCACCACAGCTACCAACTGTTGTTTCTTTCTTTTCTTTAATCTCTTACTATCTGCATCGTACTTGGAATAACTTAACTGAATCACATCTATTACTTTGATTATAATGAAATTGATTGAAACTGTACCACCACAGCTACCAACTGTTATTTCTTTCTCTTCTTCAAGCTATTATATGGTTGAACTTTAAAACAATTCAAGATTTGAAATTATTTACTTTATCTATCCACTTGAATTAACTATTATAACAAAAGCAAAAATTAAATTAAATGTTGGCTCTTGTTTCCTTGTTTATTTCACTGATGCTGTTTCCTGTATTGTTCCAATTCTTAAACCCTCGTCTCTCTCTCTCTCTCTCTAAGGTTGTTGCTTCTTTTCTCTATTAATCCTTTAAATCTCAAATCAAATGTTTTTTCCTTTAAATTATCTCTTATGTTTTTATCATCTCATTTGAATTAAATTATTCCATAGTTTCTAATATTTCACTTTCATCCATTATCATATCATCATATTTGTTTTACAATCATTTTAAGTTCTAAATGTTTTAAGCTATTCTCTTATTCTATTTATTAGATCATAATTAATTACTTGATTCCAAATATTTCAATTGGTTCTTTATCTTTTTTTAAAAAATTGTTTTAACCTCTTCTGTATTTTTCTTAAATTGTTTTAACCTCTTCTGTTTTTTTCTTAAATTGTTTTAACCTCTTCTGTTTTTTTTCTTAATTTGTTTCAACCTCTTCTGATTCTTTTTCTTAAACTGTTTCAACCTCTTCCGTTTTTTGTTTTCTTTGTTTTTTTTTGTCCATCTTCTTGAACTTTTTTGATTTGTTTTTCTCAAACTTTTTTTCGTCTTTCTTACTTTCTTACTTTCACTCTTTACTCTTTACTCTTTTCAAATTATTTTATTGTTGTTCATAGTTATTTGAACTTTGTTTATCAAAAATTAAAAAAAAATTAAATAAAAAAAAAAAAAAAATAAAAAAAAAAAAAAAAAAAAAAAAAAAAAAAAAAAAAAAAAAAAAATAAAAAAAAAAAAAATAAAAATAAAAAATAAAAAAAATAAAAAATAAAAAAAATAAAAACTAACTCCTTCTTTTTTCTTAATCCCTTTTCTTAAACTCTTTCTTCTTTTTTTCTTTTACTTTTTTACTCTTTTTTTCTTGTTTTTCAATTTATTGTTGCTGCTTCTGCTTAAATTTATCAAATCAATTTCAAATATTTTCCTATTCATTAGTTCAATTATTATTAGTTTATTTATTCCAAATTGATTTTTCAATTATATCAACTGTTTCAACTATTTCAACTGTTTCAACTTGTTTCAATTGTATCAACTGTTTCAACTGTTTCAACTGATTAAATTGTTCCAACTGTTTCAATTACTTCAACTGGTTAAATTGTTTCAACTGGTTAAATTGTTTCAACTGTTATTTTGGGTGGTACTGCTACTGTTGGTAAGAGTTTAAACTTCAAACTGAGGTGAAAGGTAGCAGTGAGGTGGGTCAGATTGAAGGGTTGCTACTGTTACTGTGTGGTAAGCAAAAGGAAAGGGAGACATGACAGTTGATGAAGGTTTGTATAGTTGTATAGTTTATTTATTTATTTATTTATTTATTATTCAATTGTGAAAAGTTGGTTTTAAGATTAGGTATGTTTTCAATTATTATGATTTTCTTTTTTTTGTTCAAACTATTATTAAATGATATACTAACAAATTATTTTTATTTTTAACTAAAAAATACTACTAACTTTTGAAATGTTTTAGGTTTTGTTGATTCAATTTAAAGGTACGTATATTTTACCAAATACTAACGAGCTGGTAAATAATTGAATGAAAATTCAAAAATGGGATTAATTAATAAATCAACTGGATATGAAACTTATTAAAATCATATTGATATCAATGAAGAAATAATACTAACATTAAACAGTTTAAGATTTTAGTATTTTGAATGTTTTTATTTATTTATTTGTTTTTATTTATTTATTTGTTTTTATTTATTTTATATTTACTTAATATCACTTAATAAATTGGATTCAATTTAATATTTTAGTTTTTAATAAATAAAGTAAATTAAATTAAATTAAATTAAATTTTTATATACATGTATACAAGTTATTAGTTAGTTAATTAATAATTAATTAAAGGAACAGAATTTTTTTTAATTTTATTTGAACTTGAAACAAATCTATTATAAGGAGTATATTTAATTGGTAAATATTTATCCAATAATAAATTTTGACAAAGTGAAAAAGAATTTGAACTAATCCAATATAAAACCAAAGCAGCAGGAGCTTGAGTAGCCATAACCATTAAGAATACAATAGAACCTCTTGATATATTCATTATAGTATCGAAAAAAGTTGGTCTTGTAACATTTTTAATACCTCTTGATGTTAAATACATCAAATCAGCAGATTTAAAATTCCATTCAGTATTAATTAATGCAATTAAACCTAATGTTATTGGTAAGACGAAATAAGGATCACTTAATGTTAAATCATTTAAATGTAAGAAAGATTCATTAGTTAATGATAAATCAATTGATTTATTTGAATTAAAAATTGAATTCCAACCTGTTAAATTTCTAAAATTTAATGATAAAAAAATCCATAATGGGATTTGAATTAATGGTAATAAACCTAATTTCCATCTTTGACAATTATAATGTTTGAATAATTCTTTACGTCTTTTTAAAGTTTCTTTTTGAGAGATTAATAATATTTTATCAGGTGTTAAATTATTATTTGATAATGCTGTTGATGCTAATTTAATATTTAAGATTGGTTTCATTGCATTTGTTATTGGTAATAATTCATTTTGTTTTTGAATTCCTTTTCTTTGATAAATTGCTAATGGTAATGTAAAGATTGATCTAAAAGTGAAAGTAATTAAAGGTATGAAAGCAAACCAAGGTAAACCAGAAGTTGAATGAATAACTTGTAAAGTTGAAGTACTTATATCAATTAGATTATAGATGATATCAGTTGAGAAGTTTCTATTAATATTATGTGATTTTAAATTTATTGAGTTTAAATGTATTCTTGATAGTGATATTGAAGGTCTTATTAGATTGTTTAGACGAAGCATGATGGATAATTATGGATTTAGTTAGTTTTACATGTTTTACATAGTTAAAGGTGTGATTGATTTCAATGATTTGAAAAGTTGAAAATAAAAAAAATGGATTTGAGCGAGTAAATTGAATTAATTGAATGATAAGTGATATGTTGTTTTACTTTTACTGTTTTCATCACTACAAACAACAACAACAATATATATCATAAATGTCAGGAGTGAAAAGAGGAAGAACAGCACCTAAACTTAACAGGGCATGCATGCTTTGTGGTATGGTTCAATCGATGAGTTTTTTCAGAAACGATGGATGTCCAAATTGTGAATCAGTTTTACACTTATCAGACAACGAAGACCAGGCTAGAGAATGTACATCCCCAACGTTTGAAGGGTTAGTTGCCGTGAATGGAGCTGAATCATCATGGGTTGCAAGATGGTTAAGAATCGAACACTTTGTGCCAGGGTTATACGCCGTTAGGGTTGTTGGCAAATTACCAGAGGAGGTTCAAGGAGAGTTGGAGAGTCAAGGGATTGTGTACAGACCTAGAGATGGGAGTGTTGAGGATTAGTTATTGGATATTTTATAGTGGTTAATTGTTTGTTAATTTAATTTAATATAGTTTATATAACACGTTTAAGTAATAAGTACTAATAAGTATTTCGTTCCTCGCTTATTCGCATATGAAAATGAAAATTTTGTTGAATTTTTTCATTCTTATAAAAGGAGACTGTTTCCCATTTCTTTGCTTCGTTTATTCCACTTCCTCTTTCTACCACTCCACACATCAATCCATCAACAATGTCCTCCCCAGCTCAAAACTATAAAGTCGCAGACATCTCCTTAGCTGCCTTCGGTAGAAAAGATATCGAATTATCTGAAAATGAAATGCCAGGTTTAATGTACATTAGAAAGAAGTATGGTCCTTCTCAACCTTTAAAAGGTGCTAGAATCGCTGGTTGTTTACATATGACCATTCAAACTGCTGTTTTAATCGAAACTTTAGTTGCTTTAGGTGCTGAAGTTACTTGGTCTTCTTGTAATATCTATTCAACTCAAGATCATGCTGCTGCTGCAATTGCTGCTTCTGGTGTTCCAGTTTTCGCTTGGAAAGGTGAAACTGAAGAAGAATATTTATGGTGTATTGAACAACAATTATTCTCTTTTAAAAATGGTGAAAAATTAAATTTAATTTTAGATGATGGTGGTGATTTAACTTCTTTAGTTCATGAAAAACATCCAGAAATGTTAAAAGATTGTTTTGGTTTATCTGAAGAAACAACAACTGGTGTTCATCATTTATATAAAATGCTTAAAGATGCTACTTTAAAAGTCCCAGCTATTAATGTTAATGATTCTGTTACTAAATCTAAATTTGATAATTTATATGGTTGTAGAGAATCTTTAATTGATGGTATTAAAAGAGCAACTGATGTTATGATTGCTGGTAAAGTTGCTGTTGTTGCTGGTTTTGGTGATGTTGGTAAAGGTTGTGCTATGGCTTTAAGAGGTATGGGTGCAAGAGTTATCATTTCTGAAGTTGATCCAATTAATGCTTTACAAGCTGCTGTTTCTGGTTATCAAGTTTGTCCAATTGAAGATGTTGCTTCAATTGGTCAAATCTTTGTTACAACTACTGGTTGTAGAGATATCATTACTAAAGAACATTTCTTATTAATGCCAGAAGATGCAATTGTTTGTAATATTGGTCATTTTGATATTGAAATTGATGTTGCTTGGTTAAAAGCAAATGCTAAAGATGTTGTTAATATTAAACCTCAAGTTGATAGATATTTATTATCTTCAGGTAAACATATTATCTTATTAGCTGATGGTAGATTAGTTAATTTAGGTTGTGCTACTGGTCATGCTTCATTTGTTATGTCTTGTTCATTCTCAAATCAAGTTTTAGCTCAAATTGCTTTATTTAAATCAAATGATGAAAAATTCAGAAAAGAATTTGTTGAATTTGAAAAAACTGGTCCATTTACCGTTGGTGTTCATACTTTACCAAAGATTTTAGATGAAACTGTTGCTAGATGTCATTTAGATCATTTAGGTGCTAAATTAACTAAATTATCTTCTGTTCAAGCTGATTACTTAATGATTCCAGAAGAAGGTCCATATAAACCAGAAAACTATAGATATTAGATAGATTTTACTTGATTACTTGAATTTAATATTTAATTAGTTTACTGTTTACATTTATAAAATTTGCATCAACTGCATTTTTTATTAATTAGAAAATTAAAAAAAAAATTAAAAAAAAAAAAGATTTAAAAGATTTTATGATATTATTTTTTTACTTAACTCTCTTGCTACTTGTTTATTATTCTTATTTTTATTTTTATTCTTATTGTTTTCATTTTTATTTTGATTGTATCATTTACTAGATGTCCATATTTAATATAACTCTTTCCTCAACGGATCCATTTTAATTTTTAATTATTATGTATTACGTATAGTAAACTTATCGGATTAACTTAATTTGTGCGATCGATCAAGATAACATATAAATATAACAGGTACAAATAAGTAACAGCACTTCCTTCTTATCATACTTCATATCATACATCCCTACTATTCATATATATCAAACAACAAACAACAATCAACAATCAAATCATAGATCATGACATTAGACTCAACAACGAATTTAATATCCAATGAGGAAACAAATAAAAATGAAATTAATATTAGTATACCAAATTATTTAATTAAAACTAGAATTGGATTAATTTTAAATAAAAATTTTAAAAAAATTAAATTTAAAAATAATTTAAATAATTATAAAAATTTAAATTTAATTAAATTTAATTTAATTAATAAATTTTTATTAAATGATTTATTAGGTAAAAATCCAAATTTATTAATTAATAATGAAATTTATTTAAATAGTTTGATTAAATCATTTGAATTGAAATCAATTGATAATAATGGAGGTAATGGTAATATTGATGGTAATATTGATGGTGGTGTTGATGAATTAGATAGAAATAAAATTAAATTATCATCGTTGAATAATTTAGATAAATCATTTAATTTAAAAGAAACTAACAATATCAATATCAATAATAATAATTATTCAAATTTTCAATTACCAATTCCATCAAAATGGTTAAAACCGAACAATTGTAAATTCAATTTATCAAATGATGGATTAGAAATATCAACAAAATATTTAAATATTAATAATGTAAACAATAACAATAACAATAGATCAATTAATCATAATCATTCAAATAATAATAGATATAATTTATTTTCAACTAGATCAAATAATAAAATATTAAGATCTTTTGCAATTTATTATTTTGAAGTTGAGATTTTATTTGGTTTAAATTCAGGTTCTGATATATCTATTGGATTTATTGATTTTGATAAGATTAAAAAATCAGATATAGAAACTGAAGAAGGAAATGGAAACAACAATAATCAAATGGATCAAGATGAAATTGATCATGACGATACTATTGATGTTGAAGATGAATTTAAATTTAATTTAAGAGGAATGGATGAAAATACTTGGGGTTATTGTGGTAAAGAAGGTAAATTATATTATCATGAAAATGGTCGATCTATTTCAAAATCAACTTTAAAATTTGGTAATAAAGATATTATTGGATTAGGTGTTAATTTTATTGATAATACTATTTTTATTACAAAGAATGGATATTATATTGGTGAAGCATTTAAAATTTCAAATAAAATTAAAAGTATTATACCTGCAATTAGTTTATCACAATGGAATTTAATTAAAACTAATTTTGGATTAAATTTAAATGAAAAATTTAAATTTAATATTGATTTATATGTTGAATCATTTAAATTAAATCAATTTAAATTAATTAGTGAATATAAATTAAAAGATGAAAAAAATGATAATAATAAAGATGATGATGAAGATTTAAAAATTATAATTAATAAAATTATTAAATCATATTTTATTCATATGGGATTTTCAAATAGTTTAAAATCATTACAAAAAGATTTATTATTAGAAAATTTTAAAATTAATTTAAATGAATTAGAATTTAAAACAGTTGAAATTAAAAAAGAAATTAAAAATTCAATTTTAAATGATGAATTAGATAATGTTATTAAATTAATTAATTTAAATTATCCATTTATTTTAAATAAAAGTAAAATAATTAATTTTAGATTAAAATGTTTAAAATTAGTTATATTAATTAAAAATCAATTAATTGATGAAAGTTTAAATTTTGCAACAGAAATTAAAAAAAATTTTAAAGAAAAACAATTTCAAGAATATTTATCATTAATTTTACAATTATTATCATTTAAAAATTATAAAAATTCAAAATATTTTAAAATATTTTATAATTATGAAAAAGAAAAATTAATTGATATTTTAATTAGTTGTATTAATTATAAAAATAATTTATCAATTGAATCAAATTTAGATAGAATTATATTTAAAATTGATTCAAATTTAAATGATGATCCAAATTTAGAATTAATTAATTTAATTGAAGATTTTATAACTTTATAACTTTATAAATTTAACTATATAATTTTTTTAATTTCATCCAACATAAAATCACTTAATTTAATAATTCCATTAAAACCACATAAAGTATAAACATCATTAATTTGATAAGATTCATCATTAATTTCACCTATTTCATTTACATGAACAAAACCAAAAGTATCTTGTAAATCAGGTCTTTGATTCATATATTGTAAATTTGATCTTAAATCAGCAATTGGCATAAATGATAATGGATAATTTAATGCATCTAATTGATAAATTATATCATTTTTAATATTTAATTCAATTAATTTATTTAAATTTTTTAAAAATTCTAAATTTGGTATAAAATTAAATTGATTTATTTTTGTATTTTCAATATTATCAATTTGTTGTTTAATTGAACCAATATTTAATGAATTTGGATCTTTTGAAAAAGAAAGTTTTGTATTTAAATTTGATATGGAATGTAAATATATTTGAGGTTGTTGTTTATAAACTTTTGTTATTATTAGAGATCTATTTATTGAATTTGTTATACTGTTGAATTTTTTCATTATTTTATTTTACTTGTATGTCTGTTGTTAAACTAAGGATAAAGATAAAGATAAAGATAAACCAAAATAAATAAAATGATTCCCCGCAGTTGCGTAAGCGATCGCGTAAGCAGAGCCGGCACGGCACTCGGCAGTAGCAGGCGTCGGTCGACTGGTGTGCACGTGACTATCGTCGCATGCACTTCTCTACACCACTTATATGCATCTGGTTCATTATTAGTAATACTTGAATTTATATTATATATATATTGAAACCTGTTATATTCCAATTTAAAAAATTTTATCACTTTTCTTTCTAATTTGAATTGTACGTTATAATCAATTTTAATAACTTAAATCTCAACTAGTTAATGTAGTATCTATATTTTTAATTGACCATTCATAATACATATAAATCAAGCTGAGCAAACGCTAGGTAAGCGGATTTTTTTAGCTACCATTTTCATTACTTATAACAAGTACCAATTCAATTTGTAATACCTCTTAAGTTAAAATAGTAACACCACCAGTTCTAATTGATTTCTATTACCAAAACATTTTAATTAATTATGATTTAGTTAGTATATTTCAGAATAATATGATAATCATTAAATTAAATTAAATTATAATATAAGTTGAGTAGTTATGATACTAATAATTGATCTCTTTCTTACTTATATTTAGCAGTAAAAATAGCATGATGCGATAGTTTAGTAAAAGTAGTAACGACTGATTCATTGAATGTATAGTAATAGGTGGCAGTTATAAGACCTAATAATTGATGAACCAGTATCATTTCTATTTATTCAATTTTTCAACAATTATACCACTATAACAGTTTCATATGTTTCATCGGCTAGTTGATAATATCTCTTGATTTAAAACAATATTAACATTAATTCATCATCCATTAATATTAACTAATCTCTATATCCAAATCATAATTGAAATTTATTTGGTAATTATTAAATTATATATCAATTTGATTCAATTGAACATCTTTAATAAATTAAAATTGTAAACATTAGTTAGCTAAATTTACAATTGTAAACTGTAACATATTACTAGAATTTGTTTTTTTAAAAGGCACATGTACCAGCCAAAATTCAATTCAATTCAATTCCTCTAACACCTAACATCGACCTAATTAATTGATTTTTGATAAACCATTCAAACATTTAATCAATCAATTGCATCAATTGAAGTCAATTGATTAAATAAAACATCAATTTTCAATGAATTTAAACCTTTGGAATCTTGAATTTTCAAGTACCAACTTCATCCCAGACTTTCATTTCCCCACAAAAGTTTAACTATCTGACTATTTATTCTTCGGAGTTTAAATCCAACAACTAAAAACCATGAATTTTGATCAATTGAACTTATAAAAAGACTCAATTGATCATAAAAAAGTAGCTAGTAAAGAACAAGTAACCCAATTAAAATCAGTAAATTAATTAATTCATGAAACAAATTTGTAAAAAAAAATTGTTATCTCCTATGAATTTTTATAAATCGGAGAACGAGAAAACCAGAAGAATAAACTTCATGCTTCCAATTTTAAAACAATAAAAAAATTAAATTCAATATTAATTGTTGTTTAGATCTCGGTTAGAGAGAGTACATGTATATAAGAGTATAATTAAGATCGAGAGAGGTTTTATATCTTTTTGTCCAATCATAAGTGTCCTAAATCCTGGGGGAGAATTTGATAGCTGGATCCTTTAACCCAGTCGGACAACGACAACGATATATATAAGTAAATCAAATCAATATATTAAAATTAACCAATTAAACCAATTAATTAACTAGGATGCAGTACAATATTGATATATGACGTTTTAAAAATAGGAAATTATTAATATATTTTCAAAAAATAGGATCGATTTAATGATTTAATCCTTTAAAAACTCACAAAAAAAAGAAGAGAATGGCCTTAATTTACGTAACTACACAGCAAATAACTACGGTGATATCGATTAATTGATAATCAACTACAATTGATTAAACTACGTACATATATAGGAATCAAATATAGCTGTATATACTATACATGTATACGTGTAGTACTGTAAAAATTGGTTAGAGCTAGCTATAAACGTGTACGTTGTAGAGAGAGAAACGAAGAAGCGCGCGGATTAAGAGAAATAAAAGAAGACCGCTCGACATTGACTATAAGGAGGTTTTAAAGATCTATACATATATGTGTTATCTTAATCTATTTGATATTTTTTGATATATATATGTTACGTTACTAATATTGTGATATTAACTAACAGCTAGTAATACTCAATGTTAGAAAGCGTTAAGTCCTAAATTCTATAGATATTGCTTTACAATTTAAGATATACATACATTGATATACGTATACAGAGAAAGCACGGCTCTCAAAACAGCTCCCAATCGGGCCAAATTTCTATATGAGCTCATCAACAATTCGATGCATTGAGTGGCTAAAACCTTTTTCTGATAACCGAAACACGGAACTTACTGCAAAATCACTCAACAATCATTTTCAACTGTGCAAACATCCTAATTAAGAAAGAACCTCCATAATCCCCACATTAAATTAGCAAATGTTATCTAATTAAAATCAAATTTGAAATGGATCAAATTTTAGGTATCGGAGTATGGAGTAAAAGAGGCACATATCCACCGTTAGTTGTCCCCACATAAACCCCCAAAAATACTAGATCTGGATATGTTGGGGGTGAGCAGGCCGAATTAATTTTGAAACTCTTGATAAGTCTTCTTTGAAGTAGATTTCGTTAAAGATTTATAGCATTTGGGTTGTATACCAGCTGTATGGTTTACACTTTTTGTTGAGTTAACACTAGCTGACTGACTCTGTATATATGCTGAGGGGAAGAAAAAAAAAAAAGGATTTGAACTACCCTGCAAAAAAAGTTTCGGAGTTCTTACAAGTAGGACTCCATACAATTAAATGAAATTATCTGAGCGAATACGACAGCTATAGAGATCGATTCTAGCTCCTATATATACGCTGGGCAAATAGAAGGACACCGTAAGTAGCCTCCGTGTATATAGGTATATATAAGAATTGAATGAATATGAGTGATTTTAGTTATTAACATATAGCTGTTAATAGCTATATACTGGTGATTTAATATCAATTGCAATTATAAAAAAGAGCTCGATCACCACGCTGTTAAGACAGCCAGCCTGAGATGTTACAGCCACCCACTTAATGTACCGGGGGCACAGGCACAAAACTGCGTGCTGGAAGTCCACCCCACGCGATCTCGATAACCCTGTGGCCCCCTGGTCTCGGGGTGCTGTACCCTGTACGAGCGCTGCCTGGGGGCCTCTCGGATCTGGCGTGCGGCTCTCCCAACTGGCCAACCAAGTGAACTGGTTTTGTTGCATCTCAATCAATTCTCAAATCGTCCAGTTTTAAATTTTCCAATTCAAAAATTGTATAAATACACCTCAATTCTCCTTATTTCGATTTTTAAAACACTGAACTCTATCCCACTCTCTTTTTTCTCCTTTTTTCTTTTCTCCTTTCTATATCATACTTGCTTTCACATTTAGTTTCACAACATGTTCGCAAATACTTTAAGAAAACAATCATTAAGATTCCCATTAGCTAGATTCCAATCTACTTTCACTATCCCAGAAATCCAAAAGGGTGTTATCTTTGATACCCATGGTGGTCCATTAGTCTATAAGGATATTCCAGTTCCAAAACCAAAACCAACTGAAATCTTAATTAATGTTAAATATTCCGGTGTTTGTCACACTGATTTACATGCCTGGAAAGGTGACTGGCCATTAGCTGTTAAATTACCATTAGTCGGTGGTCACGAAGGTGCTGGTATTGTTGTTGCTAAAGGTGAATCCGTTACTAACTTCGAAGTTGGTGATATTGCCGGTATTAAATGGTTAAACGGTTCATGTATGTCATGTGAATTCTGTGAAAATGGTGATGAATCCAATTGTTTAGAAGCTGATTTATCAGGTTATACTCATGATGGTTCTTTCCAACAATATGCTACTGCTGATGCCATTCAAGCTGCTAAAATCCCTCAAGGTACTGATTTAGCTCAAGTTGCTCCAGTTTTATGTGCTGGTGTTACTGTTTACAAAGCTTTAAAGACTGCTGACTTAAAGGCTGGTCAATGGGTTGCCATTTCTGGTGCTGCTGGTGGTTTAGGTTCATTAGCTGTCCAATATGCTAAAGCTATGGGTTTAAGAGTTTTAGGTATTGATGGTGGTAAAGGTAAAGAAGGTTTATTCACTGAATTAGGTGGTGATGTCTTTATCGATTTCACTAAATTCCCAAAAGACAAACCAGAAGAAATGACTGCTGCTATTCAACAAGCTACTAATGGTGGTCCACATGGTGTTATTAACGTTTCAGTTTCTGAAGCTGCTATCTCTCAAGGTTGTGATTACGTTAGACCAACCGGTAAGGTTGTTTTAGTTGGTTTACCAGCCGGTGCTGTCTGTAAATCACCAGTTTTCCAACATGTTGTTAAATCTATCCAAATTAAGGGTTCTTATGTTGGTAACAGAGCTGATACTAGAGAAGCTTTACAATTCTTTGCTGACGGTAAAGTTAGATCACCAATCAAGGTTGTTGGTTTATCTGAATTACCAAAGGTTTACGAATTAATGGAACAAGGTAAGATTTTAGGTAGATATGTTGTTGATACTTCATACTAAGCGTGTCTTTAATTAATGACTGTTTTTTAAATTAAATTATTCTTTGTTTTATAATCTTTGTTTTATATTTTTTTTTTATCCTTATGTAAGTAAGTTATGGTATGACACTCTTTTAATGAATGAATGAATTGATTTCATTATATTATAAAAGTTCGAATCAATCAACCAACTGTAATATCGATCTCTCCTTTCACCGTTATTAGATCAGATCGCCTTAACTCCGACTCCGGTGGCGCGGGTGGCGGTGGTCGGACAGCACAGCCACGCGCCTGATTTGATTTTGGAGAAGTGTCAGTGGTTGGTATCAAGAGAAGTGTTATCATGAATCATGATCACAACTCGTTAAATTCACCAATCATGTCATGGGAACAAGCTAGATTCTCATTCTCTCCAAGATCAAGAGGCTGCTATCTTGTAACTGATGAAATCATTAGAAATTTACCACAAATTAAAAACTATAAAATTGGTATGGTTAATTTATTCTTACAACATACATCAGCTGCTTTATCATTAAATGAAAATTGGGATCCTGATGTTAGAACAGATATGACTACTGCATTGAATAACGTTGTTCCTGATGATGATGGTAAAGTTTTCATTCATATTGATGAAGGTCCTGATGATATGTCTGGTCATGCTAAATCTTCCTTAATTGGAGTTTCTTTAAACATTCCAATTACTAATGGTAGATTGAATTTAGGTACTTGGCAAGGTATTTATTTGATGGAATTTAGAACCTATAGACATACAAGACATTGTTTGGCTACAATTAATGGTTCTAAAGATTAATTGATTTTATAGTAATTTTTGTATTTTTTTTTTATTTATTTTTACAACCGAGAGAAAAATTCAAAATATTTTTTTTTCAGGTTATCAACTTATCATTAAATAATTTAAATTGTATAAATCCACATAAAACATAAAACTAGTTGAATATAACTAAAATAATATCTCAAAGATACTTATTCATACCATATACTAAAATAATCTTTCAAAATACTTCAAAATATATCAAATTTAATAAAAAAAGCTCAATTTACAAAGCTTTTAAAAATGACTTTACAAACAAATAGAACTATAACAACAACAAGTTCACAAGATGATGGAATAATAGATCCAAAAAAATTAATTAAAACAGAATATAATGATGGTAAAGTTCCATATATGAAAAGTTCAGGATTAATTAAGATTAGAAAAGGTCAAGATGAAGAATCATTTATTGAACAAAGAAATCAATTTTGGAAAGATGGTCCTTTATTAAATACAAATAAATGGCTTGATGAATATTTAAATGGATTTTTGAATGAAAATATAGTAAATGAAAGTTTAGAAAATTTAAAGATATCAGAAAATAATGATAGTGTATCTGAATTTGAATTTGATAAAATTGATAAGATTGAACGTGAAAGAATATTTAGAAGTTTGGAAAAATTATATTTTGAAAGAAAGTTTGAATATTGCTTGAAGTGTGTTAATGAATTGTTGAAATTTATAAATAAACCATCTGATGAATTATTAGAAACTAAAAAATTCAAAAATTTAAAGAAAGTTTTAACAGAGTTAAATATAATTAAAGAAAGATGTGAACTTAAATTACTTGATAATAAATAATAAAAATAGTGATTTAAATATATAGAATAGTTTATTTATAATGTACAATAGTTAATTAATATAAATAGTAAAATTATTTAAAGATGTATTTTAACTTCTATAGAACTAACATTTCTTTTCCTAAGAATATCATCATCATCATCATCATCATCATCATCATCGTTATCATCACCTTTTTCAATACTTTTAAATTCATCTAAAACACCAATAGTCTTTGTAAATATTTCAACTTTAAATTTTTTCAAATTTTGGAAATGTAAAGCAATATTTAAAACTTTTAAAATTGATTTACCCATTCCTTTTAAAGTTATATAATTTAATGATTTATCTTTTGGTATAACTTGATTTTTTTTATTTAATTTATCATTGTTATTATTATTTGAATTTTTAATCATTTTTTCAATTTTTTTAATTGCTGATATAAATGGAGTTGTTGATTTAACATGTAATGTATTTTTTGATTCATTGTATGAATATGGTTTTGGTGGTGCATGTTTGATATGTTTTTTGTTTTTGATTCTTGGGATTTTGGGAAGTTTATTGGATTTTGATTTATTTGTCATTTTGAGTTATATTGATTTATTATTAGTTGTCCAATGGATAGTTGTTTATGGAAAAAGTAGTTTTACTGTTTTACTGTTTTACTAGTTTAAAAAGATAAAAAAATTCATCGCTCAAAACAAAATGAACAACCAGTACTTTAAGTCTTTAATTTACTTTCTTCAAACTAATTGAACTTTCCAATATCAATATAATGTCTTCAAAAATACTAGATCTATACTTTGGCAGAACTCCAATATCAACCAAATCAAGCAAATCAAAACCAATCAAATCACCACCAAATTATTCAGATTATTATTTTAAACAATTAAATGATAACAAAATTAAACATTTTGATCCAAAAAAATCAAACAATCAATTAAAAACAACTAATTTTGATTTAGAAAAATTAAAACGTAAAAGAAATTGGGATTTATCAATTTCACCAGCTAAGAATATTCCAATGAATGCAATTATGATGTATTTATCACCAAATTCATTACAAATAATTCCAATTATGATGACTTTAATGTTATTTATTAATTCAATTAAAGAAATGTTAACTGTTAATGAAAAATTCGATAATGTTGAAGTTGATGATCAGTATGATAAAAATACTTTAAAATTGATATTTTTATTATGTTGTTGTGGTAATTTACTTATAGGTTTATGGAAATTAAATGGTATGGGATTAATTCCAAATGGTACAAGTGATTGGTTAGCTTGGGAACCTGTTATAAAATCAATTGAATCATCTATAATTTAAATTAATTTATATTTATAGTTACTTATTTTTAGGTTGAATTGGATTTGAAATTGTTAAAATTGATTCAATGAAAATCTCAGAGTAACAATTAAGAAATAAAGTAGCTATTTTATATCTTTTGTTGTATTATTATACCAATTTTTTTTATTACATAATTAAAATTACAAAAATATAAAGAAAGAAAATAAAAGATGAAAAGAACAAAACAAATCAAAGCAAAACACTTGTAAATAAAATAAACTAAAATAAACTAAGTAGAACTAAAAAAATTAATCAAATGAAATCAATCAATTAATTATAAATGAATTAATGAAATAAAAATCAAATAAGATATATGCTAAATAAAAGAGAGAGTCATAAAAATAATAAAAAATAATAAAAATCAAACTTTTCTTTCTTGTTGTGATTTACTAAAATTAAAATTAAAATATTTTGGTGATGCTGATTTTGGTGAATTACCAAATGAACTACTTGTTCCATTTCTTCTTAAACTATGGAAAATTGATTTTGTTTCTGAATCATCACCATTTGGTGAAGTTGGTGATCTTGAATGTAATCTTTCTTCAGCTTCTCTTCTTTTCATTTCTTTATAATCAACTAATTTTTCAACTAATTCTTGTGCTTCATCAGGTTTAATTGTATTAAAACGTCTTTGTCTAACAGATTCATCACTATATGCTTCAATATTACCTTCTTTCAATAAATCAACAATTTGATTCAATCCAACAACCATTTCTTGTAATGATGAAGTTTTTTCAGTACTATCAAAATCAACCATATTGTTATCTTGTCCTTTTTTCAATGATGTAATAACATCTTCAATATATTCCATATCAGTTTTAAAATTTAAAACACTTTCAGTTGTTATATCATCAGCTAATAATAATAATGATTTAAATTGTGTAACTAATCTATCAAATGTTCTAATTAATAATAAAGTTTTAATTGAATATGGTAATAATGAAAAATCTTGTTGAAATATATTATCAATAAACATACCTAAATCTTTAATTGAATCATCTGGTTCGACATTAACATTATTAGAATCCCATTCAAATTCAACCATTTCCAATAACATTTCAACTTTTGTATCAACTAATGCAAAGACACTTTCTTCAGCTTCACGTTTAGTTTGTAAGAATAAATCTTTTGTTGTTAATTTAATTTCACATGATGAAATTCTAGTTCTTTCAATTATTGGATCAGATGAAAAATTTAAATGTTTTTGAATTTCTAATATTGAATTTGCAAAAAATTCTAAATTAATTAAATTTTGTGATATAACTTCTTTATAAGTTGATTGATTTTTAATTTTTAATTCTTTTAAAATAACTTTTGTTAAAATATCATCAATTGCAGTACCAATCATTTTTGTAATTTTAATAATTTTTTTATTATAATATTTACTTAAAAATTCATAAATACTATTAATAAATGAACGTAATTTAACACAAGTTGCTGGATAAATAAATGAAAATGGTAAAGTTTTTGGAAATCTTTTATCTGAATCTTTAAATAAATAAAAACATTTTTCTTTTAAACCATTATAAATACCTTCATCACGAACAACAAATGCTTGTAAACTATCATCTTCTGATAATTTAATATAATTTGTAAAGAAATCTTTACTTAATAATTTAATATAACATTCAAAAACATTTAATAAAACATCATAAATTGCATTATTATCAAATTTCCAATAATCTAAAATTTGACAAAATGTACCTAATAAATAATTTAATTCTTCTAATTCTTCTAAATTTGATGAATGCTTATTAACATAATGTTTTAAAACTGGTAAAAATTTAGTTAAAACTGAACTAAATAAATCATCAGTTTGTTTTGAAGTTCTAATTGGATATTTAATTAAACTTGTAAGAATTCTATCCAATATAAAAAATGTAACAAATGAATAAATATCATCTTTTAATGATTCATTACTATGATAAATATCTAAATTATTTGAATCTAAATTATTTTTAATATTACCAATTATTCTATCTCTTCTTCTTGTTAATTCATTACCAAATTCTAATCTTAATCTTTCAAAATCATTTAATGATTGGAAAACTAATAAACAACTATATAATTTAGCTAATCTATCTAAATCTTGTTGATCTAAATTATCAGAATCTAAAGGATCAAATGATGCCAATTCAGGTGATCTCATTGCTAATTCAACTGGACTATTAACTTTATATTTTGTAATTGTTGGATCATTTGATTGCATATTAAACCAATCTTCATTAATTTTATCAAAATTTTTAAATATTGTTTCACCAATTTCTTTTTTTTCAAATATACCTAATGATCTTCTTAATTCACTTAAAGTTCTTTCAACAATCATTTTTTTAATTGCTGGTAAAGAACTATAAATATGTTTAATAAAATCATATTGATCAGTTTCTTCAACTCTCATTTTTGTAATTAATTCTAAATTAACTAAAGCTTTATAATATTGACCAGTTTCACATAAATCAAAAACTCTATTAGTTTTATCTAAAATATCTAAACAATTACTTAAAGTTGTTGAAGTATTATTAATTGAATTTTGTAAATTAGTATATTTTAAATTTTCTTTTTTAATTTTAATTAAATTTAAACCAGTTTTTGTATAATCTTTATTAATTATTGAAATTTGATTTGAAATATCTTTTGAAGTTTCAGCAATTCTTTTAATTGTTGATAATGAACTTTCTAAATCATCTATACTTTCTAATGAAACATCATCTAATTTATTTTGTTTTTCAGTTGATGATTTTTCTAATTGACTAATTAAATCATCTAATGATTGTTTTGAATTTAATTCTGATTTTATATATGGTATAAATTGATCCACGTAATCATTTGAAGTTAATGATAATTCAATTAATGCATCGAAAGATTGATGATCTTTGGTATTATCTAGTATTCCCTGACTCGAAGATGACATTATTTATTATTTTAGAAAAGGAGAGTTTGCTTTTAGGAAGTTTTAGGAAAAAGAGTTGCAATTGCAATTGTTTAGTCGTTTGATTTGAATGCTGAGTTGTTTGAACTTGTTTCATTGAAATGCGCATACTTTAAAATTGTATGAGGATTTACGTATTTAATTAGTATTTAGGATTTAGGATTTAGGATTATTAGTGGGATATACAAGTAAATATGAAGAATCAAGTGTTGATGATAGGTTCCAGCAAGTCAGGAAAGTTGACTATTGCAAAAGAAGTGTTTAAAGTGGAAAATTTAGACAATTATATAGATGAAAATTCAATAAATCATTCAGGAATTACAATTGATGAAATTAAATTAAATTCAGATTATTATAATACACAAATTGGTTTATTTATTGATGAAATAGAAGATAATTCAATTGAAAAATTTGAAGAATGGTTTAATGAATTTAAATCGGATGATGTTAAAGAATTAAGAGATTATATTCAAGGTTTAATAATTACAATTGATAATATTAATAATTTTAATGATATTGAAAAAATAAGTAATATATTAGAAGATATTGGTAATCAATTAGATGATGAATTCATTGAAAATAATAATAATAATAATCAAGATGATATTTATCAATGGGATGGATTTAAAGTTGTTGTAATTGGTATTAAATCAAAATTAAGTGATGATAAATTATTAGAAATTGAAGATATAATATTAAGTTCAGGATTTGAATTTGTTAATTATAATGATAATAGAAATCCAAATGAATTTGGTGATGTGTTTGGTAAACAAAGATTAATTGATATACTTGAAAATAATGATTGGAGAGATATTGAATTGATTAAAAAAAAGAAAAGTATATCAACAACTAATAAAGAAGATGATGAGAAGAAATTAGAGGCAACTAGAAAAGAATTAACTACTCCATTATTAGATAAGAGTGAAAAAGATGATGATGATGGAAATGAAAGATCAGTTGAAGATATGGAAGTTATAATAAGGAAATTAAGACAAGCTAAATTAGATGCTTCTAAAATGGATGGAAAAAGTAAAGAAGATTATGTAAATGATGTTGTTAGTGATATATTGAAATATTTGTGATTACTTTTTTTTATTTAAATTTAATCATATATTAAAATACAAAGCAAAAATAATAATTAAAATGTACAAAATATTCAAACTAATATATATTCTAAACTCTAAGAATATTATAAAAACTGTAATCTAAAAATATAATAAAAAATTAGAAGCAAAGATTTATCATAATTCATTCATTGATCTTTTCTTTTCAAGATTTAATCTTCATCTTCATCAGAAAGATCAAGTTCATCATCATCTTCTTCTTCTTCTTCTTCTTCTTCTTCGTCATCTTCATGAGGAACAAAATCATCATCTTCTTCATCTTCTTCATCATCACTGTTAATTTCACCAGTAGCTAAAAACAGAGTTTCTTTTGAACAATTAATTTCTAATTCAATCTTATCTTTTGAATCCTCATTATATTCAAATAAATTTTTGAAATCTTTTTTAGAATAAGCAGTTAAGAATAATGAAACTAATAAACATGGAGAAATATAAAGTAAAGCAGGTTGACCATGATTATAAATTGATATAGCAATAAAAGTCATTAATAAAGCAATTGAATAACTAATTAAAGATGAAATAAAATATGGTTTTGGATATTTTTGTAAATGATGAAATTCAGTTTTTGGATTTTCTTTATGAAATCTATAAAGATCATATCTTAAACATAATGAAATAACTAAACCAGGTAAGACTAAATCACCTAAACCAATTAAAGACATTAAAACTGATGAATCATTTCTTGAAACTTTATTTGGAATTAAGATTTTAGCTGGAATATCAATACTTGTTGCAACTTTAACCATAATATCTGAACCAAAAACGAAATAAATATCATAAAAGAAAAATAGGATTAAAACAATGATTGCTGGAGTAAATTTAGGTAATTTCACACTTGAAATACCATAGATAACCAAAGAAGCACCTAAAGTATTATTTAGAATCCAATTTTTTGAACCATCTAATAAACCAAAAGCTAAAGAAAAAATTAAAGACAAGAAAATACTTAATACATCAAATCTTGTATAATAATAATTTAATAGTTGATCTTCTTTTGGAATATCTGATCTTGATTCTAATAACTTTTCTTCTTTAATTATTTTATCATTTTCAGAATTTTCAGGTAAAATTAAATTTTCTTCAATTCCTGATGAATGAATTTTACTATCTTTTGAAAAAGTTAAAGCATATCTTGGATTAAATTTTAATGAAGAAATACCAAATGTATAACTAATTTTTCTAAATATAAGTTTAAATAAATAAGAAATAGTAAATTTATTTGCACTAATAGAAACAAATATAACATATTTGTTTAAATAATAAGAAAGTGAATCAGAATCTAAATGTTTTGGAGAGAAATATAAAGCAACTAAAGCTATACCAGCTAAAACAGGCATTAAAAAAGCAGTTTTTTCATCAATTGAAGCTTCTTCAGGTAAAATATTTTTATCTTTATCAGTTTGATCAAATAAAGGATGATTTTGATTTGGTTCTAACGCGTTTTTTGGTTTAACAATTGAAGAATAAGAACCTAAAATAACCAAGATAACAGCAGTTGATAAAGTGAAAGTGAAAGTAAGATAAGATGAATCAATATATTCTCTAGTTAATTTGTTATCAAATAATAAGTAAGCTATCTCATTTGAGATGGAGTTAACTTTGAATAAAGCATCATCTAAATATTTAGTGGCGTTGAAACCTATAGCAGCAATAGAGGTTGAGTTGTCAATCAAAGAAGATGAATCCATTTTCTTTAATATTTATTGGGTATGAGTTCTATTTCTTTATGAAGTGATGGATCATGTTGACCTGTTGTCTATCAAGGGCGGATCACAGACGGACTCGGAGCTCTTACGTAAGCAGACGCGCCGCCGACGTCTCGTGCGCCCGTGCACCGGAAAGCGAAAATTCCTAGATCAATTCATTGAATCAACGTTTCGTCGTTTCACGTTCTCCTTTTCCTTTTCCTTTTCTCTTTTCCTACAATTGGCTAGATCCTTTCATAGTTTATACTTATATCACAATGCAAGACTTGAAAGACTTCGATTGTGGTCACAGAATTACCAACGTATGTCTACTTATTTCACCTTACTCTTATCTCTCGTTTAACTTTACTGCCCATATCACCAGGTCGTTATAATGTCTTACTAACTTATTCATTCTTCATTATAGTATCCTGCTATTAAAAATGCTCCTCTTCCAGCTGATGGTCCAGGTTCAAAACATTTCAATAATTATGTTTTATTCTCTCTTTTAGCTGGTGTTCCTTTCTTTATTACAAGAAAGTTAGGCTTAGGTTTTAAAACTTTCTTATTCTTCTTTATTATCTTATTTTTCCCAATTTTAATGGCTTGGTGGACTGTTTTATCAACTTATTCTCCAAGAATTAATGAAAAAGTTAAATTACCAAATAAAGGTGTTGAATATTATTTAGAATTTCATGATGAAAAATTAGCTTCTAAATATAAAGGTAATAATAAAATTCCAATGGAAACTTTTGTTGAAGTTTTCTTTGATAATAAAGTTTCTTTTAAAGGTGATTGTTTAGATGTTTTAGAATATAGACATGATTGGGCTCAATTCTCTTTTACTATCAGTTTATTTAGATTCTTTTTACTTGGTTTCCTTCCAGAAATTATTATGCATACTAAATCTCAAGATGAAGAACAAGTTAGAGATCATTATGATAGAGGTGATGATTTCTATTCTTGGTTCTTAGGTCCAAGAATGATTTATACTTCTGGTGTTATTTCTGATATTAAAAGAATGGAAACTTTAGAAGAATTACAAGATAATAAATTAAAAGTTGTTTGTGAAAAAATTAATTTACAAGAAGGTGATATTATGTTAGATTTAGGTAGTGGTTGGGGTACTTTATCTGCTTTTGCTTCTTCTCAATATGGTGCTCATGTTACAGGTGTTACTTTAGGTAGAAATCAAACTGTTTGGGGTAATGATCAAATTGCTAAACATGGTGTTACTTCTGAACAATCTAGAATCGTTTGTTGTGATTATAGAGATACTCCATTACCTGCTCCACTTGCTGATGGTACCGTTAAGAAATATGATAAAATTACTTGTTTAGAAATGGCTGAACATGTTGGTGTTAGAAAATTCAGTGCTTTCTTACATCAAGTTTATGATATGTTAGAAGATGATGGTATTTTCTTTTTACAATATGCTGGTTTAAGAAAATCATGGCAATATGAAGATTTAATCTGGGGTTTATTTATGAATAAATATATTTTCCCAGGTGCTGATGCTTCAACTCCATTAGATTTCGTTGTTTCTGCTTTAGAAGCAACTGGTTTTGAAACTGTTTCAATTGATAACATTGGTGTTCACTATTCTGCTACTTTGCATAGATGGTACTTAAACTGGTTACAAAATAAAGATAAAGTTGTTTCTAAATATGGTATCAAATGGTATAGAATTTGGGAATATTTCTTAGCTTCTTCTACTATTATTTCAAGACAAGGTTCTGCTACTTGTTATCAAATTGTTTTAAGAAAGAACTTGAACTCCTACCACAGAGTTGAATACATCCCAATTCAAGAAGGTTTACAAGCTCCAGCTTCAAGAGTTAAGTCTTGGTTTAAATAAATAATTTATATAAATAGCTTAAGCTTTTTTTTTTCTTGAAAATACAATTAATGGCTTTTTTTTTTCCTATCAAAAATTTCAAAATTATTCAATTCATTATTTTGTTTTTCTTTTAAGAAATAAAACAAAAAGGCATCTCCAATTTATTCTTCTTATCTTAGTTATATAATTTTCTTTTGCTGTATTAATTTTATACATTTTATATTTATCTCTCTCTCTCTCTCTTTTAAAAACTTTTTAGACATTGTTATTATTCTTTTCTTTATTTTACAGTATTAAAAATTAATAAAATTTATATAGTATAATCTATATTTTTTAAAACGAAATTGTTTTAAACCAAAAAAAAGAGTATTAACAATAAAAAAGCCTGTATATAAAAAAAATTGTATAAAAGATAAAAAAGAAAATCAACCATAAACCATAAACCAGAAAAACCCAAAGTACTAAACTAGATAGTATAATTAATCAAAAGACCAAGTGATTTCAATTTCACCAACATCTAAATCAGCCAATTTTTCAAAAGCAGCAGGTGAAAAATCTAAATCATTATCAGTACATGATTCACATGAATCAACAACTTTAACAGTAACTGAATTACCATTATAATTAGCAGTAATACTCTTACCACAATAACTTGAAATATCTTCACCATCAACATCAGTTTCATATAATGATTGAGAAATAGCAACGATTAAATCTGATGAAGTTGATGAAGTACCACAGTTATCATTACTTGGTTCATAATAAGTACCTCTACCTGTATAAGTACCAGTTGATGTACTTGAAGTTAATGATGAAGTAGCAGTTGAAGTTGAAGTAGAAGTGGTTTCATCATCATCAGTAGCAGTGGAAGTTGCTTCATATTCATCTTCATCATCATCATCGTAATATGAACTAGTAGCTGTTTCAGTTTCAGTAGCTTCATAATCATAATCGTCTTCATCATCTTCATCTTCATCGTCGTATGATGGAGTAGCTGAAGAAGTAGTAGCAACAAATGAGGAAGTGGCTGATTTATAACTAACGGTTCTAGTAAAATAAGCAGTAGAAGTAGAATCTGATCCTGATCTTGAAGTTGAAGGGGAAGCTGAAATAGTTGTTTCTGGAATATAAACCAATGAAGTTACATCATGGATTAAAGAATTAGTTGAAATATCAATATCTGAACCATCAGTTTGACCAACTTTATCTTTTAAAAAATCTAAAACATCAGATAAATCAATAGGAGCAGCTAATGTTGAAGTAATAAAAGAAGTAGAGGCTAAAAGAGTGAAAAAAGTAGATCTCATGTTTGTTGTAATAAAGGAATGTAGTAGTTTAAAAAACGAATATGAATTAATAAAGGAATGAATATAATTGTTTTTTTTTCAATATCAAATAGATATAGAAATTATGAAAAAACTATAGGGATTTTTAACTCTTTTTATATTGATTTAAAAGTGGAGAAATTCTAAATTCATAATGAATAAGAAATACTGAAATGATAGAATGAACCAATCAAATTAATGAAATCGAGATAACCACCTTTTATTGAACAACTCTAAAAGAAAAGAAAAGACAAAAAGAAAGAAAGAAACTACCTTGAAGTGTTAGTTTTATTGATCCAAGTCGTCATCCTTCATGCTATAACTGAATAAAAGAAATTAAAACGTTAGTAATTAATTGTGCAAATATCAGAAATCAAGAAATATATGGGTTTCAGATTGATGCATGTTTTGCACCCGAAGGCTCGCTCTCTCGCTCTGATTCAGGAACCGCTTTTCTTTTTCGTTGCTACCATTTTCTAGATCTGGTTTCGCCTTGAAACTTACCTTTTTGGTGTAAATGTGTAGAGTTGTATTATCAAATGCAACACTTTAAGTGAAATTACTTATATTTTTAATTAGGAACTATACATCTAGAACAATTTAAAGACAATTTAGATATAAGCATGTGGAGTACCGACCCTTATAGATAAGAAAAGTAATCTTCAGGTAACTGTTATAGACCTAATTAAGTTAAATTTTCAAAGAATGGCATGCTTTCAAACAACAATAACAATCCAGAATCAATTCTTTATATAATTTACCATTCTCATCTAATGAAGCTAACACCTTTTTCTTTCTTGAGTCATTTGTTTCATTAATCCATTCATTTATATCTTCAATACTTGTAAGTGATCTAATAACTTGATATGGGAAACATATATTATCAATTGAAATATTAAATGAATTATTAATTATAGATGGTGAAATAGTATCTAATTTTTGAATTGAATTAACTAATGGAGAATCTTCATTTGCTATAACTTGTCCTCTTGATTTTCTAATTAATTTATTAAATAATTTTATAAATAATATATTTTCATTAACATAAAAATAATAAAACATATTCATTCTAACCAAAATAAGTTTATAAAAGAAACAATTTGAATCTAAAACTATTAGAGGTCTATTTCTTAAAGTATATATTATTTTGAAATTATCTTGTAATTTAGTGATAAGTTGTTCAGGATTAATTTCTCCATTGATATGATCATGATAAATAAAAGAAATTAACCAATCTGTTGAAATTTGATCATCAACTGAATTCAAGTCGAAATTTGAAATTCTACTAGTAGTATCACTCATAAATGATTTAATTACTTTATTTTCACTGTCAAATAAATAACTTAAAAATTCAATAGCTTCATCATGTGTAGTTCTTGAATTTAATTTATCAAAAGGATGATTTGATTCAACTTCTTGAAAACATAATATAGTTGACCACATTAAAAAATGGAAAAGTTCATGTTGAAAAATGGTTTGAATGAAAAAAATATTAAAATCAGTATTTACTCCTTCAACAATAAGTTTAAAGGCTTCATAAAATAAAGGACAACATGATATACTTCTAGTTGATTGAAATGTACTTAAAATTCCAAGACAAAATTGTGCTAATAGATTCATATAACGTTGACCAATTTGGTTATCTTCGACATCAGCTTCATTAACGAATTTTATAAAAAATGAAATACAATTCATATAGGTTTTGCAAGTGCTTGTATTAGAAAACCTTTCTGGAATAACTCTTGTACTATCAATCTGTCTTGTCAATTTTTGAGAAGTATTAATCGAAGTTTTAACTAAGTTATTAGGAAAAAGCATCAAAATATCTTGTATTCTTGAATTAAAAAGATATTGTTTAACTTGTGGACTTCTAGAGGATAATTTTAACAAAAATTCTAACATAATTGATCTATCTTCGAATATTGTAGGATTATTCAAATCAATAGATGGATTATAAATTTCAAGAAATCTCAGAATATATTCAAATGTAGGAAAACTATAGTGTAATTTATTTCTATCTTTTAACCAATTATCAATCAAGATTGGGCAGTCAACATAAATCAGCAAAGTTTCCTTGATCATTTCAATTGTATTATATTGACGATTTGAATTTGTTAACTTACTTAATTCTTCGATAAATAATTCAACATAATTTGAAATATTAACAGCTTGGTGACCAATTGATTCTTTGAATTTTGAAAAACTTTTTAACATACTTATTAAACAAACACATAAACTTTTGGTTAAAACAGGATCACCTTGAGTAATAGCTATAATTACAGGGAAACCATCTAATATACCTTCTTCTAATAAAAGTTCAGTTTTTCTTTGAGATGAAGTTTGAAGATTATAATTTTTATTTAATGAATTTAATTTTGTGGTAACAGATTGCTTATTCAGTTCATTAGGCTGTGTATTAATTGGTTGTTAGTAAGTCAATGGTTGTATCACTATTGAAAGATAGTATAGAATAGGTGGTCATATCATACAGTTTCTATGTAAGAGTCAATTGAAGTTCTTAAATCATGAAGTAAGAAGAGGAAACTAGATTCTTGTTTTTGCCTTGAAAAAGAGACTATATTTCTAGCCTTTGTGGAAAACGCCAGTGACATTGTAGCAACTCTCAGCAACAATTGGATGTCTTTTCAACCCATTTCAAGAAGAAAACCCACCTATTCTGTGTTTAGAATAGCTTCTACAAGAGCACACCCGCACACCGATTGTCGACACTTTGTCGGCATGCTCTGTCGACCACTCGACAACCTCAAGAAAAATCAACAAATAAAATTGGATTTTATAAGAATTCTGAAACATCTTTAAGACAAGCTTCATCTTGCTAGTTTCGGCAATAGTGTCAATGATACATTAAACACAATTGAAACAAGGTTCTCTTTCTCAAGTTATTTGGTATTCATATAAGAAGGTAGACTTAACCTGATTTATCTAATTTTATTTTAAACCTAAGTTACAAGTCATCTCATCTCTTCTTCTAATTTGTCTCCCTTTTAGCTTAAGTTAGGACCTGTTTCTTTTCCTATACCTTTATTTTATTATATTCAACTTCTAAAATGAGCAAATCATATTCTGCTTCTACTGCTACCATGAAACAAGAAAAAAACTGGTCTTCCAGTCCTCGTATTTCTCAACATTCCCGACCTGGAGCTGGTGCTGGTTATAAGCTGGTTGCTGTTAGAGCTTCAAGTAAAGATTCTTTATCAAGATCTCCTCTGTCAAACTCTAATTATTATAATAAATCAAATATTAATAATATTAATAATAATAATAATAACTATTCCAATAATTATAAAATTGGTAAACAATTATATCCTATTCCAACTGTTAAAGTTTGTTATAAAAATGATTATTCAAATAATTATGTTCATAAAGGTGTTTTACCTGTTAAATATATTAGAAACCCAGTTCGTCCAGTTGATGGTTATCCGAAGTTACAGAAGTTATTCCATTTAAAAGAACAACAAGTTAAAAAATATGCTACAAAACCATATGGTGCTAGAGTTAATACAAATAAAATTGTTGATACTTTAAATAAATGGGTTTATGAAGATAACTTACAATTTGATGTTATTATGATTGGTGCTTTATCTGAAAACCAATTACTATACTCTTTATTATCTCAATTACCAATTGATAAATTATGTGCTAAACCTGGTTTTTTATTTATTTGGGCTTCAACTCAAAAAGTTTCTGAATTATCAAGATTACTGTCAAATCAAAATTTATGGACTAAAAAATTTAGAAGATCTGAAGAATTAGTTTTTGTTCCAGTTGATAAGAATTCCCCTTATTATCCAAGTGATTCTCAAATTCCCGAAAAACAACTGCTGGAACAAATGCAATGGCATTGCTGGATGTGTATAACTGGTACTGTTAGAAGATCAACTGATAAAGAATTAATTCATTGTAATATCAATACTGATTTATCAATTGAAAATGAAACAACCAAGAATTCAGCTGTTCCATCACAAATTTATCAAGTTGCTGAAAATTTCTCTTCATCTACAAGAAGATTACATATTATACCATCAAAAACAGGTTTAGATCATCCAGTTAAATTAAGACCTGGTTGGGTTATTTTAAGTCCTGATGTTATTTTAGATAATTTTGATTCAATCAAGTATAAACAGGAAATTGCTTCAATTGGCCAAAATGTTCCACTTACTGATGAAATCGAAATGTTAAGACCTAAATCACCAAATTAAATTTAATTCATTGCTACTATTATTAATTATTTAATTACCTTTTTTTTTTGTTTTTGTTGTTGTTACATATAATGCATTCATTTTGTTTTTGCCTTTATTATTATTATTATTGTTTTACATGCACTTGCACTCAATCATTTATCATATATTCATTATTAAATCAAAATCAAAAAAGTTATATTTTAAAATGGATATAACATTTTTTCAATTCTAAATATATTTCACTTATTTATAATAAAAAATTTCAATTCTTCAACGTTTTATTTAATATAGAATAGGTAAACCACATATACTCTCTTTTTTTTGCCTTTTCATTTGTTTTGGTTTACCTTAATTTTTAATTAATGTTTTTTTTTTTCTTTTTCTTTAATTACTTTACTTTGCTTTCTTATTATCATATTTTTAATTATTTTTATCTTACATGATATCTTTGCACATCTATTATATATCCTTTTTGTTTTTTTCTTACTATTGTTATCATTTTATGAATTTGGATTCATTATTATTACTAGCTAGCTATATATTCTTTTTGTTTTAATTCTTTGCTTCTACGTATATATTATACACCGTTTCCTTTTTTTATTTTATACTGAATTACTCTCTTTAATATACGTTTATTACCAATCATATACATGCATCTTTAAAAAGCAAAATTATTATATTAATAAGTATTAATTAAAACATACAAAATATATAAAGGTATAAAAAACTTTGATATAAAAACAAAGTAAAAAAAAGAAAACTAATAGGGGAAAAATAAGACTGTATCTTATCTTAAAAAAAAAAAGGGGGAACTAACTATTGTTATACTATCAATTAAATTCAACCAAATTCAAAAGTAACTTATCATTTGTTGTCGATGTTTTAATGATGTTTCTGATTTATGTTGTTTTTTGTAACAATCAATAACATTGATATTATTATTTGTTTGCTTTTTGTTTTTTTGTAGGTAGCAATATTAATTTAAAGCAAACTTCGAAACAAAATTGTTATTGTTTTGAAAATAATTATCTAATATACATGTGAATAAAAAAGAATAAAAAAAGACTTTATATATAATAAAAAAGGAGGGAATGTGAATAAAAACAGAAAAAGAAAGTACAAGTTGAATTTTAATCAACAAACCTTTTTTATTTCTAAAGAACTAAATACAGTGAAGATTTAGAGAAAACTATCAATAAAGAAAAAATTGAAACTTTTGAAAATTTTGAAAATACCATAAATCTTTCAAGGGTATAAATTTAATCTTCCTTTTCTTGTGTAGCTTCTCTTATTTTCAAAACAATATAATATAATAATAAAGTAACCCCGTTACATATAAAAACAAATCCCATAAAACTAAAAGCAGCAATGTTAGAAACCCAATAATATACAATTTGTTATTTTTCAAAAGAAAATTAGTTTTTAATTAATTTTTCTTGAATATAGTTTGAAAGTATGGAATTCAAATAAAAGGTTAAATATTTTTTTGATTTTCATATAATTTGTGTATTTTTTTTTGTTTATGTAAAACTTTAAATACCAATTGTTGCAGGATAACGACCAATTTCCAGATTTTCAATTGTTCTTTCGACAACTTCATCGTCATCATCATCTTCGACCAATTCAATTGTTGAATATTTAATTAAATCCCATTTCTTCCAGAATAATAAACATTCTTCAACATCTTCTGAATCAACATAATCTTGTAAATAATATTTAGTTTTGATTAATCTATCCTTCAGTTGTTGTAGTCTAACATTTTCTGGAACTTCTGAAACTCTTCTAGTTGATGAACAAGCTGAAGACATCATAGACATTTTAGCACCCATCATTGAAGTAATATTTCTAGAAGTTGTAGTTGTTGGATAATCACTTTCATAATCTGTTAAACTAGTAGCAGTTGAAACTTCAGATTTATAACCATCTTCTTCATCATCAGTTGTTATAACAGAAGCAGGAGTTTGCGGAAGTCTGTTGTTACCTGAATCATAACCATAAACTTCATCTTCTTCATAAGAAGTAGCATCACAATATCTAGCCCAAGCTTCATCAATAGCACCAACTAAATAATCAAAACAACGGCATCTAGCAGAAAAATCAGAATCAGGTAAAGAGTTTCTAGTTTTACTACCAGGAGTTAATTCAAATGAAGGAGAAGGTAAACCAGCCATTATAGTAGTTGATAATTTTCTAGTCATTGATTTTGGAGTATTTATTAGACTAACATTTTGAGTAATACTATTTGTTGTTGTAATTGAAGTATTAATATAATGATCTGCATCAGAAACAGGACTTTCATAGATATCTTCTTCATCACTATATTGAGAAACAGCCTTTGATAATTTCTTATTTAAAGGAGCAGATAGCATTCTTCTATTAACATTTCTATGATTTCTTCTCTTACTTCTTAATCTTTTAGCACTTCTTTTTGAAGGAGTTTGAGCTTCAGAAGATTCATCATCATCAGAAGAAGTGTAACAATCTTTTAAAGAAACAGGAGCTCTAACGAACAGTAAGTTATGAGTAGCACCAAGACAAGGTCTTTTCAAAGACTGAGTTGGAACATTTTCCTTATCTAGTTCAGCAGCACGTTTAAGTGAAAGAGCCATTTTGACTGGTGTAGAGATGGGGAGTTTGCACGTGACGAGCCGAGTGGGGCGAAAGCAAAAAGGAAAAAAGGATGAGCTGTTCTTTCCAGGGGATTTTTCTGACCAATGAGAGGGCAGGAAACGACTTGAGAGAGGAATGGACTGAACAACAGCTAAGTAGTCAGTGAAAACGGCAGTTAATGAGAGAGTAGTAGCAGTTGGATTCTAAACTGATATCGTATGAATATACAGTGAAGAAAGGTATTAAAATTGGGTAGTGTGGAACTGAGACACACAGAGGTTTGTTGGTTGTTCGTAAGCAGAAGAGCAAAAAAGGCGAGTACAGCGAATATGGCATTCGACTCCTTTAAATTGTCCAGTCGCAAGTTGAAGAATTTTCTAGCGGGTCGTGCGCGGGACAATAGACGCGTCGGAATGCGCGTCGTCGACGCAGGCGGTCACGCTTGCTGCGGCGACCTGCGCCTGAAACCAGCCACTTGGTGACATCAAATTCCTTAAATTGATAAGAATGCTGGAGTAACTGCAACATTAATACGTTTCTACAGTGAATTTTAATATTTTTAATTAATAATATAAATTTAATTACAAAACTATATATAGTTTTGAAGGCGAGAATGCTTTTATTGGAAGACTGAAGAAGGGGGAAAGCTCATAAATTTCATCTCATTTCATTGATTCTAGCTCATATCCTTTTTTTTTCTCGTTTTCTGAACAATCACTCGAAGAGACAGTAATTAAGAGTTAACTTTTATTAATTTATAAAGTAAAACAAAAAATATAATTGATCATTTAATTAAAGATGAAATATATTTAGTTAATTTAAGACACTTTTCTTCTTCTAATTTATTACAAATTAATTGTAAAGGAACAGGACCATTTTCAAACTTATTTAAATTTTCTTTATACATTTGATGAACATTTTCATCAACTTTTGAAATAAATTCAGTTTTATTTAATGGTTTATCAATTGAAGTATTACAATTTGTAACTGGAAATGTAGTACCACTATAATCTAATCCATTCCAAATAGCAGTAATTGGTAATGTAACAACTTGATCTTTTAAGCAAGCAGGTAATGGTGAACAAGGTACAATTATTGCATCAATTGGTTTATTATTATTAAAAGTATTCCATAATTCTAAATATTTTTGAACTAATTCACTTCTTTTCTTTTGTAATTCCCATAATTCAGATACATTTTTATCTTTTGCAGTTGGGAACCATTTTGAAAGTAATTTATCAATTGGTTCATTTGATTTTTCAATTAAATTTAAAATGAATTTAAATCCATTAGCTTCATAAAATGGATAAATTGTATTTTTAATATCTGTTAAATAAGTATCTGGCCAATCAATAACTTCATGACCTTCTTTAACTAACGCTTCTTTAACAATCGATAAACCTCTTAAAACTGGTGAAGTTGCTGTTGATGTACCATCATTATCTAAAAATGCAATACTTAATGGTTTATCAACTTCTAATTCATAATCACGAATTGGTATTGGTAAACAATTTGCATCATAATTTAAATATGGTTTTGAATTAACAAATGTATTAAAAACATATGAAATATTATCTAAACTTGATGATAAAATCCCATAAACTGATTTAATCGATTCATTACCTGGTTGACCTGATTCAGTACCATAAGTTGGAATTCTACCAAATGAAGGTTTAATTGAAAAAACTCCATTTAATCCAGCTGGATGTCTAACTGAACCACCAATATCACTACCAATACCAAAAGCTGACCCTTTACAAGCAGCTATTGCACCTTCTCCACCTGATGATCCACCACCATTTAAATATCTTCTATTAAATGGATTCAGTGTTCTACCCCATAGATAATTTGTTGTTTCTGAATACATCATTCCTGATGATGTATTGGTTTTACAAATTATAATACCACCTAAATCTTTAATTAATTTAACAATTGCACTATCTTCTAATTTAATATTTTCTGAAATTCCAATGAAACCCATTGATGAAGCTAATCCGATAACGTTAATATTATCTTTTAAAGAAATTGGTATTCCATGTAATGGACCTTTTAATTTCCCAGTTTTTTTAAAATAATCATCTAATTCTTTTGATTCTTTAATTGCTTCATTGAATCTAACTTCTGTAATATAATTTAATAATTGATGACCTAATGTTGCTCTATGAATAAAAGCAGTAATTACTTTTTCAACAGAAATTGAACCATTTGAATAATTTTTTAATAGTTCTTCAATATTATAATTTGTAATTTTAATGAATTCATTTGATAAAAATCCTAAACTTTCAATAAAATTCCCACTAACATCATTAACTTCTTCTGGTTTTGGAATTAAGTTTTCTTCAATTAAATATGGTTTAAGTAAATCATTTCTAATTTTTAATTTTCTATCTCTGATTTCTTCCCAAGTACTAGTCATATCGATCAATGCTTTTGATTTCTTTGATTTGTTGTCTATCTAAGACTATCTTTAACTTTCTCAACCAACTATCAAACGTGAAACTATTGGATTGATATATATATATATGCTCTTTTCACAATCAAACAAGAGTAACATGATATAAATGATTTTATGATGGGTTATAATTTAAAGAGAACAAAAAGAATCAGCCAATCCACCAATTAATTGTACTGATAACAGTGATAAGACCATTAAATATTGATATTGCGGAAGCTAGAGCAGAGCATGTATTCGTACGCGAAACGTGAAGCGCGTGAGAGAAGACTCAGAAGAGGGATTCCAGCTTGGGAAGTATCCTTTTTTCAATATTGTTTTCTACAAAAGTACTAGCTAGTGGATATATTGATCACTTCATTGTTCTTTAATTATACTGGTGGAAGATATACAAATTTTAATTAATGTTATAATTTAAGAAAAAACTATATAATGGAGGACAATTTCCTTTTTATAAAAATCCATCTTCTTTTAATAAAACAGTTAATTTATTTATTTATCAAAACAAACTTCAAAGATGTCTGAAATTGATATTGAAAAAACATCAACTAAAAGTACTGATAATAAAAAAATAACTTCAATTGAAGAAACTAACATAGAACAAGAAAGAGAAATCGGTGAAGAAATTAAAGATGAAAGTTACGAATTATTTAAAGAAGGTAATCTAAACGATAATATTTCTGAAGAAGAATCCAAAAAAATTGCAAGAAAGTTAGATTTTCATATATTACCATTAGCTTGTATCTTATATGGTATTAATTATGTTGATAAAGCAGCTTTAGGTTGGGCTGTTTTATTTACATTTGAAGAAGATTTGAAATTAGTTGGTAATGATTATAGTTTCGTCAGTTCTATTTTCTATTTTGGTTATCTAGGTGCTCAATATCCAAGTTCATATTTATTACAAAAATATCCAATTGGTAAAGTTATTGCAGTTTCAACTATCTGTTGGGGTGCTATTATGTTAGGTCATATGGGTTGTAAGAATTATGGTGGGATTTTAGTTTGTAGATTTTTATTAGGTGTTTTCGAAGCTCCTTTATCAAGTGGTTTTGTTTTATTTACAAGTTTGTTTTATACTAGAAAAGAACAAGTTATTAGAACAATGTATTGGGGTTCGATGCAAGGTATATTTTATGTTATATTTGGTTTTATTTCATTTGGTTTAGGACATGCTACTAATTCAAAATTAAAAGAATGGCAATTGATTTATTTAGTTTTAGGTTTATGTTCATTTTTAATTGGTATTTTATGGTTTTCATTTATTCCTGATTCACCATCAAAAGCTAAATTTTTAAACAAAGATGAAAAAATCATTGCAGTTAAAAGAATTTCAAAAAATATGATGGGATCAAAGACAAATGATTGGAAATATTATCAAATGTATGATTGTATTAAGGATCCAAAAACTTGGTTTTTAATTCCATTTATTTTATTCTCAATGATTCCAAATGGTGGATTAACAAATTTTGGTACATTAGTTTTATCAAATATAGTTAAAAATAATAGACTTAAATCAATTGCAGTTGGTGTTGGATCATCATTTTTTTCATCAGGTCAAATGTTAATCTATTCAATCTTTGCAACCAAATACAATAACTTAAGAACAATTGGTATGTCATTCCCATTAATATTATCAATTGTTGGATTATCGATTATTTATGGAACTGAGAATTCAACTAGCGTTAATGAATGGGGTAGAGTTTTTGCATATTGGATGATTAATTCATATGCAGTTGTTTGGCCATTTGTTTTATCAATTTTAGGTACAAATTTCGCAGGACATACTAAACGTGCTACATTTTCAATGTTATTATTGATTTTTTTTGCAGTTGGTAATATTATTGGACCATTTTGTTTTACAACTAGTGATGCACCAAGGTATACTAAAGCTTTATCTGTTAATTTGGGTTGTTTTTGTGCTTGTTTTGTTATTGCTATTTTATTTAGATTTTATTTAATTTGGGAAAATAAAAGAAGAGATAAGAAGTATGGTTTTGTTGATTTGAGTAATGTTTCCGAAGAAGAAAGATTAGAAGGTATTTTGAATGGTATGAAGGATTTAACTGATACTGAAAATAAACAATTTCGTTATGTTTTATAATATATTTCAATTTGTAAATTTTTTATAATTGAACTAATAATAATTATCCATATATTAAATAAGTAAATAAAAGTGTAAAATTGCATAAATAAATAACTAATTTAATCAATCAATATAAAGTTTTTCATCTTCAATAAATTTTGCAATTTCAAAACTGACTTTATTTTTCCAACTTGGATCCCCAACTTTAATCAATTTTCTAATCTCAGAAGAACTAATATCAATTGAATCATCACTAGATTTCCCAACATGAATTTGATTGCCCCATTCTTTAGGAACATCATTTAATTTACCATTTTTCAAATCCTCAATGAATTTCAATTGTTCATCAACTGATAATGAATTAGTATTATTATGATCTTTTCTATTCAACACAAAACAATCAGAATTCTTAAAGAATGGACTCAGAGCAATTTTCAAACTTGTTGTTTTATAATAACTTGGATTCAATAATCTTATCAATGTATCAAACCCCAATAAAAAAATCAATTTAATAGTAACACCTTCATCACTAAAATACTCTTTCAAGATATTTGATTTATCAATGAATAAAGACTTATCTATCAGTCCAATACCAACTGGGATACCATAATTTGAATTGATATCCAAAGCTAATGATTTCATCATTGATAATCTTTTTTCAAAATTTGAATGATTTGTAGTTATTTTATCAGCATTATTAATTGAAAACAACAACAAGATTGAATATTTATTAATTGAAGCGATTGATAAATCATTATTATTATTTCCATAATTATGTGTTATTGATGATGTTATTAATGATTTATGTGCTTTATGTGGTGGATTGAATGATGAATCTAAAATTAATAATTTTTGAGTTATTGAGTTGGTTAATGGACTGTTAAGGTTTGTTTTATAAATTAATTTGAAATGTGATTTTGTTGTTATGAATGATTGAAGTTCTTTTTTGAAATATGGAATTGAGTTTGATATTGGTTCAAACATGGTTGATTAATTTGTTAAATTTGGGTATGTAAAACAGTAAAGGAATTGAATTGAATTGAGTTCTCTATATAGCAGCTAGTGCACTGATTTGAAGTGATTTCCACAGCCCTTGTTTCTGCTGTTTAGTCCGATCGCTGTTTCTCTATATTTTTAAAGTCCGTTTATGGTTTTTAAATGATGGATGAGTATATTATTCTATCAATTAATCATCCAAATATGTATGATAAGATGAAAAGAAAACACAAAATACAAAAATACAAAAACAGAACAGTAGTAGGAAAAACTCATATACATATGATCATATATAAGAACGTTCAACGTTTAACTTTTTATATTATAAATTTAATTAAGCAACAACTCTAGACCAATCACTTTCAACAATACCATATTGTAATTCAGCAATCCAATCGGCAACTTGTTTAGTTAATGGACCAAATTGTTCACCTGGTAATAAAGGAACATTAATATCTTCACCTTCAAAACCAATTGATTTAATTGGTGAAACAACAGCAGCAGTACCTGAACCAAATGATTCAACTAATAAACCTTTTTTAGCCTTTTCAGCAATTTCAGTTATTGTACAATATCTTTCAGAAATGATCCATTCATCTTTACTTAATCTTTCTCTACATAAGTTTAAGATAGAATCTCTTGTAATACCTTCTAAAATAGTACCATCTAATGGAGCAGTAACTAATTCTTTTTTACCTGTAACTTCATCTTTGAAAACAACAAAGAAATTCATTGTACCAACTTCAGTGACATTTTTTTCAGGACCAAATAACCATAAATTTTGTTGATAACCTCTTGAAGCAGCTTCTAATTGAGGTTTAATACATGGAGCATAATTAGCACCTAATTTTTTATCACCAACACCACCTGGCCATGCTCTAGTTGCATAATCAGTTGCTTCTAAACTAACAGCTTTAAAACCTGTTTTATAGTAAGGACCAACTGGAGAACAGATGACATATAATAAAGCTCTATCAGGAGTACCGACACCTAAACCATAAGTTGTACCAATTAAAGTTGGTCTTAAATATAATGAATAACCTCTTTGATCAGGAATAAAAGAACTATCAATTTTTAATAATTCACCAATTAATTTAATTAATTCTTCAGAATCGAATTTTGGTAAACAAATTCTTTCAGCAGATTTATTCATTCTTTCCATATTTTTATCAGGTCTAAACATTCTAATTTGACCATTTGAATCTTTATAAGCTTTTAAACCTTCGAATAATTCAAAAGCATAATGAAAGACACAAGCAGATGGGTCTAATGACAAGTTACCATAAGGTTTAATTATTGGAGTATCCCAACCTTTTTCAGCAGTCCATTCGATTTGTAACATATGATCAGTAAAAGTTTTACCAAAGACTAATTGATCATTTGGTAGTTTAGTCTTTGGGGTGGTAGTCTTTGTGATTGAGACTTTAGAGGAGTCTAGAGGGGCCAATTGAGAAGACATTCTAGATAGGTTTAGAGAAGGTCTATTGAAAGAGATGGACTTCTTGAGAAGGTTGAACATGACTAGGAAGAGGAATGGTATGGGTATAAATAGAGAATATGAGTCAGTGAAAAAGTTGTGAAAAGGAAAGCCCTCAACAGTCTACGAAAGAGAGCGAAATCTCTGCGTTTTATTTCTTTTCAGAGGAAGTTGGCAGAGCGCTCGGTAACTAGCGGACTTGCCTGAGCCTGAGGTATCAGTTATCAGTACGTGGTTATAGTTAAAGGGCTACGAATTAATGAATAAGACCAATATGTATTAATTAAGTTAAGTTAGACATCAAAAATAATCAATTAATCAATTTCTTTAACCAAAAATGTCTGTTATCACTAATACATATGAAGATTTCTTAAATTCTCTGAATACATCTATTTTAATTATGAAATCTTTACCAAACGAAATTAACTTAAAGATATGGAAACATTTTGTAATGTTACGTTCAAAACCTTTGAATTTCAATTTTCTTATTTCTTTAATTGGTATCTCTTTTGAATTTGATTCTTTTATTGCTGATGCTTTTAATCATACTTATTTCGACCTTTTTACTGGTCATACCAATGATTTTATTTTGGGAGGAGTAACTCCTTCTCTTTCATCAAATACAACTAAAGTTCAAAAATTAATTTTATTATTAAAAACTCATCATTCAACGATTAAACTCGAAACATATTGTACTGAACTTGTTATGACTTATACAAGATGTGATAGAGAAAAATTTATCAATCTTTTTCAATGTGCTGAAAGTTTATATTTTCATCATAGTTGGGAAATAGGTTCTTCAGAAATCACTGATCTACTTCAGTGTTTTGATCTTATTATTAAACAAAAAACTTTGATTTCTATAACTGATGGAGAACTTGAGACTTTGTTTGAATTTGAAGATTTAGCTCCATTTGCAAGATATATCAAGAATGGAATAGACAATAACCTAATTATAAAGATACCTGAATAAATATTAAATATTGTATAGATTTCGTTAGGTTTATAGTATAAATAAATTATTATAAGCAAATACATATATATGACTAATTAATTAAATCTTTCTACTCTTCACTTTACTCTTCTTCACAGAAGAACCAGTTGTAGTATCAGCCTTAACTTCAATCTTCTCTGGAGCTGGTTCTGGCTCTGGCTCACTTTGTTCCTTTAATTTCTCATTGATAGCAGTGACACCTAGTTTGGCTCTTGATGCTTCATATCTAGCATCTAATTGCTTTAAAACTGCATCTCTAGCTTTATCTCTACCTTCTTCTGGATCCTTATTTAATTTCTTCATACTTGGAAATAACTCTTCTTGATTATTTTCATTTTTAAATGTATTTTCAAAAACACTATTTGCATTTTTAGTTTTCTTTTCATCATCATCATCATCAACATCAACAACACCTTTTCCATTCTTTTTATTATTTTTAGATTTCTTTTTATTCTTCTTATTTGATCCTTTGGATTCTTTAGCTTCTTTAGCTGCTTCTTTAGCTGCTTTCTTTTCAGTTTTGGATTTTAATTTATTTCTTTCAATAGCTGAACTTTTCTCAAAACTTTCAATTAATTTACTAGTTAAATCAAACACTTGACCTTGTAATTCTTCATTTTCTAATTCTAATCTAGATTCTTTCTTAATAATTGAACATTCTTTAATATATTTACCACCTTTTAAATCAATTAATCCAGGATTACAAATCCCAAATATAAATGATTGCATACCTTGTTCACATGATTTAAAAAAAACCCAAAATATTGGATATAAAATTAAATATAAAATTAATCCCCAAACAGTACCCATAGAAATAAATCTTCTAGTTGATGGACTTCTAACAATACCTGGATTAACTATATGAATTCTTAATGTTGATGGTAAATTATCTGTTCTACCTTTATTATCTAATCTTCTTTGAAATTCTTTACCAAACATATTAAGTAATAATTTAGATGTACCATAAACTTTCCATGGTGATTTAGTTGGATATCTTTTATTTTCCCATAATAAATCATTTAAATCAACTGATCCCATTGATTGTGATAAACATGTTGTTAATAAAACTCTAACATCTCTACCAGCAGGTTGGAATTTCAATGCTGGTTCTAATAATGTAATTAAATGAAAATGTGATAAATAATTTATAGCCATTTGAATTTCAATTCCATCAACACTAGTTTGTCTGGATTTATTAAATGGTATAGTTTCATTTGCTAAACAAATAATCCCATCTAATCTTCTAGCAGGTTTACTATCTAACCATTTAGTTGCAAATTTTCTAACTGAATATAATGATGATAAATCACAATGTTCAGCATAAATTAATTCATTATTTGTTAAATCTCTTAAATCTTCAATATAATCAGTTAACCATAATGTTGAATTACCTTCTGAATCAATTTGTGAAGTTAATAAAACCAATTGTGCTCCTCTTTTACCTAATTCTTTAACCATTGCTGAACCAATACCTGATGTACCTCCAGTAACTATATACACTTTACTATGTAAATCTCTTTCCCATGTATTTGAAGAACCTGAAAAATATAATTTTAATGCTGTTGTGAAAATTATTGGTGGTGCATAAGTTTTAACTATATTCCAACCTGGAATTGAATCCGGGCCATCCAGAAATGCTTTACCAATGATATTAACAGGCATTTATTTGTTTGATTGTTGATAATTTGAAAGAAAAAGGTATTAGATCAACTTCCATGAATCCCATCCCATTAAATATTAATAATGTAACGAACGCGTGTATAAAAAACTTTGAAGGGAACAGGTGCACGGGTGGCAAAGAGATCGGAATTGTATCGGAATATTTATGCACTGCCTTGGAAAGTTTTTATTTTTTTTTTTATATTTCTAGCTGAAAATTTAATTTATTTATTTGATTTATTGATCATAAAACTACTTATAAATTAAACATTTATATAATAAAAATGAATGAAATAATATTCTATAATTCAGAAGGTGATTCATCAGATAAGCAATATTCAACTTCATTTGCATTTTTAAATTCATTACATTCATCAACTCAATTTCAACAATATAGATCATGTTATTCAAATAAAAATGGTTCAATCATGACTGGTTTAGGTCCTGGATCAAAATTAATAACTGCTTGTAAATCAAGAGCTTTAATTCATGTTTATTTATTTGGTAAAGAAAGTCCAGAACAAAAAATCCCAATTCCTGAAGAATTAACAGTTTTACAATTAATTAAAAATAATTCAAAAAATGATGATTGGTTATTAGTTGGTGGTGGTAAATCTGGTAGATTATATATATGGGAATTGAATTCAGGTTTACTTATATCTGTTAAAGAAGCTCATTATCAAAGTATTTCAGTTATTAAATATTCAAAAGGTTTTTTAATTACTGGTGGTTTAGATTCAAGAATTTTAATTTGGAAATTAAATGATTTAATTACAAGTTTAAATGATGATACTATAATTAAACCATATGCTATTTTCACTGAACATACTTTACCAATTACTGATTTAATTATTACAAAAGGTTTAATCAATGATTTGAAATTATATTCAGTTTCAAAAGATTCAACAATTAGATGTCATAATTTATTAACTAAAGAATTAATTACTACATTTATTTCACCTTTTCCAATTGATTCAATCACTGCTGATCCAAGTTTTAGATGTTTGTATATTGGTTTATCAAATGGTACAATTAGATCAATTCCTTTATTTCAAATTAATCCATTGAATCATATAATTGAATCAATTGGTGGATTGAATAGAATTATAACATTGAAAGATGATTTCGAATTAAATGAAACCTTTATATTCCATCAATTAGAAACTGAAGAACAAGTTGAAATCACACAATTAGAGATCTCATTCGATGGTACTAAATTAATTTCAGGTGATTCAAAAGGTAGATTATTCATATCTGATTTATCAACTAAACAAATAAGTAAGAAATTAAAACCTTTAGTTGGATCAATATCAAATATTATATTATTCAATATCGAAGGAGATTCTACATTTGATAAAGTTAATAATAATGATAAGACAATAGTTAGAACAATACCTATTTTAAAAAGAGTTGTTGGTGAAAAAAATGATTTGATTAAACATGAAATCCAAAAGAAATTAATTGCTGATAAAGTTGATAGTTTCACTAATAATGATTTTAATTTGAATTCATTTTTAGAAAATGTTCAAGATGAATCAAGATGGTTTACTAATTTAACAAATGTTTCTTCAAGTGTTATAGGAAAGAATGAATCTAATACATTTAATCATAGTGATGATAATGATAATAAGAAAAAAATTGCAGAATTAGAAGAACAATTGAAGAAAATTACAGATAATTACACTCAACTTAAATCAAAACATTCTGAACTTTATAAAGAACATAGTAAATTATTGAACAATAAATAATGAATTTTTTTTATATTTTTTATATTTTTATGTACAGTAAGCAATATAATAATAATAATTTATAGATAACAAGCAAAGTAAAACAATCATTAATTCTTCTTACGATCAGGAGACAAAGCTCTATTAAAACCTTCTTTTCTATTCATATACTGTCTATATGAACTACTAACTTTTTTCTTAACACCACTTATATCAGTACCACCACCAACTTTTTTATTTTTAGTTGAACCAAATCCATCAAAACCAAGCATCATCTTCATCATTTCATCATTATTATCAGCTGTTAAGAATTCAACTGGTTCATCTGGTTCATTGATTGATCTTTTCCTTCCTCTATTTTTCTCAGATTCAATGATTTCAGAATCATTATCACTATCTTCAATAACGTTTAATTTTTTACTTGATTCAATTAATTCTTTATGTGTTAATTTTCTTTTTGATTCAGTTGTTGATTGCTTATGAATATTATCATTAGTCTTATGATTATGTAAATCATCCCTTTCTCTATAATTTCTTGAATCTGAATTTCTTTCTACACTTTTTTCTCTTTTTCTAATATTATCGATATCATGTTGTTGTTCTTGAGTAGTTGTTTTAGCTTTAGTTGTAGTTGTAGTTGTTGATTTTAATTTGAATTGTATTTTGGGTGGCATTTAATTAAAATTGAATGAATTGAATAAATGGATTAGTAAAAAAGAAGAAGAGTACAGAAATTATAGGCCATTGAAAATTGTTATCAAAATAAATGTGTTTGAGCCGCGTGGAAATTTATTTCACAAATTTTTTAATTTTTTTTTTTTTATAGATTCCTATAGTTGTTTGTTTTCATTAAAGGTTGGGATTTATTTTTAGTCGTTTAAACTTACCAAGATGTCAGAAATAGAATCCAATAAACCTAAATTGACTAAAAAACAATTAAAAGCATTAGAATTCAAATCAAAACAATCAACTAAAGCAGCTCAAGAATTAAAACAAGTTAAAATTCAAAAAGAAGAACAACAAAAACAAAAAGAAGAACAAATTCAAAAAGAAAAAGAGTTAAATGAATTAAAGAAAAAACAACAAGCTGAAGCAAATGGTGAACCAATTAAAAAAAAACGTAAGACAAGACGTGGTAAAAAAGGTAAAGGACAACAATCAAAAACTGATGGACCAAGATTTATTTTATTCGTTGGTAATTTACCTTATAATACAACCGAATCTGAATTAAAAGAACATTTTAAAGCTAGTGAACCTGAAACTGTTAGAATTAGAAAAGATAAAGGTATAGCGTTTTTGGAATTTAATAATACAAAATTCGATATTCAGAAAAAAATTGATTCTGCATTGATTTTAAATCATTCAATTTTAAAAAATAGAAAAATTAATGTCGAGTTGACTGCTGGTGGAGGTGGTAATTCAAGTAATAGATTAGAGAAAATTAAAGAAAAGAATGAAAAAATGATGGTTAAGAAAAGAGTCAGAATATTAAAAGATGAAGAGAAATTAAAAGAAAAGAAATTGAAATCATCATCATCATCATCATCAAATGAAAACAAAGAAGAAAGTACTGGTAGTTCTGTTAATATTGATTCAAATAGTGGTATTCATCCATCAAGATTAGGATTGATAAATAAATGATTCAGTTTTATTTATTTTTCGTTTCTTTTGTATTTTTAGGCATTAATTAATTAATTACATTTTTTTATAAATAGTATACTCAAATAAAAGTTTTTCTTTATGGTATGGTAAAAATATCTAGTTTAAAAAACAAATTAAACATGCATAATATATTAAGTAAAAAACTAAATTTTGAAAACTAAAAAAAAAAAAATAGATAGTAATGAATGAAATAATTGATTAAAATATGAAAACAAGAAAGGGTAATAAATGTAAATATAAATATAAAAGAAAGTTGAAGTTTGGGTTTGAGCTTTTTGAGTGTCCTTTTGGGGTATGTAACTTTAGTTAATTAATGTAAACAAATTGGAAACAGAAACGGAAACACATAAGAATAGGAGAATAACAAGCTAGTTGAGCTAGTTGTTTTGGGTTTTTTTTTTCTCTTTTTGATTTCTGTTTTTTTAATTGATTATTAGATAATCAGTAGCATATACTAGCTATGTATCATATAATGGAAACCATTAAGAATTGAATTGAGTATAGCGGTAATCAGTAATCACTAGTATATGCATGATTTTTTAAACATCTAATTGACAAGCTAAAAAATAAGAAGTAAAATCAAGGAGAGAAAGAGAGAGAGAGAGAGTAAATCAAGAAAACGAAAAGAATAAAGAAAGAGCATAGAAAAGTATAAGTAACCCACAAAGATAATCATCCCTATTAAATAATTAAAAGAAGGAGATAAGAAAAACAAAAAAACATAAAAATAAGGAGAAAAAACATAATTCACAGCAAGATTAAAAGAGAATAGAAACAATTTAACAAATTAAAAACATAGAGTAATATGAAGAAAGGTAAAAATAACAATTTAAGACAAATAAAAAAAAAAGGATTAAAATTTAAAAATGATTTAAGATAATAATAATAGAATGTTTTTTTTTTAAAAAAAAAAGATTATAAAATGACACATTTCTTTGATTTTCTAACAGGTCTATGTCTATTGATGTGAGAAGTTGTAACTGGAACAGGTTTGGATTGAATAGGTTCAGAAGGATTACCGCCCATATTTGAAGGAATTGTTGATTTAACAGCTTGAGGAATTGGAGCTTTTGGAGCAGGAGCAGATTCAACTTCAGGTGGAGATAAAACAGTTCTAATTGCTTTTTCAAAGACTTCTCTAACACCAGCTTGAGAAGCAGCAGAACATTCTAAATAACCAACACAACCTAAATCTTTTGCCATTTTATTACCTTCAGATAAAGTAACAGGTTGTAAACCATTTTCTTCTAATTGATCTAAAATATGAGGATCTTCTCTTAAATCAGCTTTTGTACCAACTAATAAAACTAAAGTATCTTTTGGAGTATGATGTCTAATTTCAGGTATCCACTTATTTTTAACATTTTGAAAAGAAGTTGGTTCAGCAACGGAAAAGCAAATCAAAAAGATATCAGTTTGAGTATAAGATAAAGGTCTTAATCTATCATATTCTTCTTGACCTGCAGTATCCCACAGGTTGATAGTCACTTTTTCATTATCAACCATAACAGTTGCTGAATAATTATCAAAGACAGTTGGAACATAATCTTCAGGGAATTGATTAGTGGTATAAGAAATTAAAAGAGAAGTTTTACCGACGGCACCATCACCGACAACGACACACTTGATGGACTTCATGATGATATAAGTTTAGATTATAAGTATAAGATGAAAGAGGAGAAAAGAGAGAGAGATAAAGGTATTGTTTAGAAAACGAAATTCAATATCAATATCATCTTCTGCCTTAATATTAATTAATGAATTTGACTGAAAATTGATTTTTTCTGAGATGAATGCGAGAGGTGGCGGGGCGGCGGTTCCGCCTTGGACAGATCAGGGTCCTGTTCGGCGGGCGAGGGCCGGGCTGAGAGGAAGTATTGCGCGGGCAGGGGGCGGAGGGTGGCTGGGCCACGTGACGGTAGCAGATGGGTGCAGCAGATACGGGGGATCAGGAAGGCGCGCCTGAGCGAAGTGCGAAGATGAGGTGGTAGGCAGGTTTCCTAGCTGGGAATATTGAGGGAATGAAGTTTACGTGTGATCACTGTGATGGAATGGAATACCCCTGTGGACTGTATTACATTCATTCGTTGATTTTAATTATGAAGGATTTATTTAGGTGAGTTAAAACTGTTAACTCATACATGTAAGGTAAGGTGCATGTGGGTTTGGGTTTGCTGACCAATAATTAAGCTCGATTAGGAATTGTATCTTCAAGATGACCCAAATTCAATTTTCCTAATTAGTACAAACTTCATCAACTTTTTCATATTTATGTTTTCTTCTTTCTGCTACTTGTAGTAACTTCCCCATACATAGAAGCTACAGTTAAGGTCCCTATAAAATTATAAGGGGACAAGTTACGAGTATCATCAGCAGCTCAGTCAATTGAGCTGTTCAATTCTTTTAAAACATCTTAATTTTCTATAACTTCGCCATTGCTTCACATGTTTCAGCAAATTGACCAATCATTGACAGTCTGTAATTTTAAAATACTAACTTCTATTCTATTTTAAGGATAAAACTAATGACTTATAGAAAGAAATTTAGTATTTGAGGACAATTTATTTATATTTTTAATTAAACGATTAAACTCCTATATATATATGTTTGATTAAGTGAATTGATTATGTAACTTGTATGTTGTATTCGACAAATTAGGAAATAAAATTTTATCTATGAATGACAGTGAAACTATATGTATTATATGTAAATGTAGAATTATATTGTTGTTTAAAGTAATTAAAAAGTTATAATTTAGGAGTACCATGAATCCAATTCTTAATAGTTTTAACATCATAAGTTTTTCTTTTAGCTCTTGAAGACACTTCACCTTGAACACTATTTTCAGGTTTATATCTCCATTTCCATAATTCTGTATATTCTTCACTTAAATTACCTTCTAATTTTTCAACTATATATTTACCAATATTTGGTAAGAATTTATAACCGTGACCTGAATCACCAGCAACTACTAGCACTTTATTGTTTGTATTTGGTTTGAAATCAATCATCCAATTTGAATCAAATGCATCACTAATCCAACAAATCTTACAATCAATTGGGTCTTTATTACTTAATTCTGGTATAACATTTTTAAATAAATTTTGTGTGATTTCTTTGATATCATCTGGGGCATTATTAATATAATAAGGAATTGAAATCTTTTTACCATTTTTTTCAATATAATTTCTAATATCTGCATAAGTTAAACCAATCTTGATTTTATGATCAATTGGATCAGGTGGGAAAAAATAACCAAATTCAGCACTGAAAAAAATAGGAATGTTTTTATACTTTTCATATTCTTCATTAGTTAATTGAATATGAGAAACTAATACACCAAATGCAGTTACAATTGATTCCATATCAACTAATGCTGATGTATATGCACCTGTTGTAACAATTATTTTATCAAAGTTTTTATAAATTGTATTATCTTCAGCAATAACTTCACCATTATCATTAATTTTAATAATTGTAGCTGATTTACCAAATACAAACTTAGCACCTAATTTCAAACATTCATTATAAACTCCAATTAATGAATTTGTTGATTCGCCGAATCCTGAATCAATATTATAATTTGAACTTAATGGTTCTGGTAAATTATTATCTTTAAACTCTGGTATATTTTTACTAATCTCATCTTTCGAATTCAAAGGTATTATTCTTTGATTAACACCTAATTCTTTTAAATTTTCAATACTTTTCAAATCATATTTAGCTCTACCTTGATTTTCAGATTTATATGGTGATAGAACTAATCTACCTGATTTTTTATAAAATTTCTTAAATAATGGATCATTTTCCCATTGATTCAATGCTTCTACAGATAATCTTGTATATTTCATATCAGCATATTCAACTCTTATTATCTTGTTATAATCTCTTGATGCTGCTCTTAAACCTGGTATTTCACTAACATCTAATCCTGTAACTTTATAACCTTTTTTAATTAAATGTAAGATTGTTGATAGACCAAAGACTCCACATCCTATGACTAAGATGTTTTTACTTTCTTCAGAGTTCATATTGATTGTTGGATATATTATTCAAACATTAAAGGAGAAAAAGAAGTGATACTTATATGGTGATTGAATAATTTGGATGTTGATAAGATAATTAATTATAAAGCAGCGGATCAATTCCGACATTGTGTGAAAGAGGCTAATAACTAGGTAACAACATGTTTTTCAAGTTTATTCTCTATCATGATTTCTAGAGTTTCATAATATCCTATAAGTTATAAGATTACAATCCTTATAGACCAACCCTATCACCACATGAATTGTCTTATACTTACACATGCAGTAAAAAAACACGCGTTGAGAATATTGAATCGTTGATCGACCGAAATTAAACTGAAATGAAGAATTTAAATCAAAACCACGTTCTTAGCTGACACAGCAAATTTTAAATTTTTATACTTATACAACAACCTTGAACCTCCTTTTCTTTCATTCACATCAGTTAATCATCATCAAGCCAGTCAAATAAATGACACAAGCACAAGAGTCACAAGGTTCAATACGTATTGCTAATTATTTACCAACTATTGAAAATACTCAATTAGTTTCTGATTTTAAAGCAACTTCACCACAATTTTATAATATTGAAGAAGGTGATCAGAATTTATTATATTATGGTTCAGAGAATTGGAGTTTACAGATACGATGTCAATTAATAAACAATAATAATGATTTAAAATTACCATTTAAAATTAATGATGGTTCTTCAATTATATTAAATTCATCAGATTCAATTTCAATACGGCCATGTGAAAATAGTAATATAGTGATTTGTGAATTTAATGTTTGGTTATTCATATTGAATGAATCATTAGTTATTCATTTTCTTAAATCAAATGAAAATGGTATTACTTTATGTATTCCTTATGAAATTATAAACATGTCTGGAATTCAAAATAATTTAACTACATTGTATTTAAATTTATCAGATGAAGAATTTATATCATCATCAATTGAATTATTCTTGAAACCAAATTTAGTTAATTCATCATCTGATTATCCTTTGTTTCAATCATTTAATGGATTATCTAATTTAAATGCATTGCAAACTGCTTACGAGGGTATTAATGAATGTATTTCATTGACTTCAAATTATAAGGATGATGAATCATCAAATACCAATACAAATAATAACAGTGATGGATTATCTGATGGATTTATTAATGTTGATGATTTCTTGAATAACAATAATAATATCAATAATTCAAATAATAATATAAGATTAATTAATAGAACAGAAAGTACAGAATATAAATTAAATGATGAAGGACAAGCAGATGATGAATTGAATGATAATTTATTGTTGATTTCAAATAATGATGAAAGTTGTATGAATGTTGATATTGTTAATATTGGTGGTGCTAATTTTACTTCAATTAAAAGATCAAGAGATGATATTGATGGTGGAATTGATAGAAAAACTAGAAGATTATAAGTATAAGTGTATATCTATATAGTATTAATTTAAGAAATTTAAGAAATTTAAAGTAATTGAATTAATTTGTGAATTTAAAACTAACTTCTGGTATACATGATGTAGCTGTTATCAGAAAGGAAGTTGCAAACGGTCAAGCCAACGGTTTTTCTAGATCTCGGATCAGGTCCGATACCCGAATCGCGCTGTGATTGGGCGGAGATTTGGGAGAAGTGAACTATTTAGCTTTGGTGGTGTTATTTAAGTAAGTATTTTGAAAAGTTTTAGTATATATGGTGGTGTTTTCTTTTCTTCTTGAAATGCTGGTAATATCAAGTTAAAATGGGTTTATTAACTGCTCTTCTGGAAGAAAATTGGATACCAATAGTTGCTGTTTTATTAGCATTAATACCTTTATTATTCATTAGATCAAATTTCAATTTTAATAATGATTCAAAGACAAATAATACTACAACTAAAGTTAAGAAACTTTATAGAGACTTACCAAAACCAATAATTACTCCAGTTTCTTCTGATTTTAACTGGGAAACAACAGAACCTTTTCAATACAGACCATTTAAAAAAGGTACTTATAGAATGACTTTAGCTACTAGAAGATTAGACCCATTAGATCATATAATTTTAGAAAAATCATATTTAGAAAGAACTAATTTAAGAATTGCAGTTTTAGAAAAATATGATAGCTTATTATATGGATGTCATGAAAGTGCAGTTGAATCTTTTAGAGAATCTTATGATTATGTTTTTAATTATTTAATGAATAGATATCCAAAATATTTTTATAAAATTGAAAATGATACTAAATTTTATAATAAAATTAGAGATGAGTCTTTCCCATTAGATAATTCGAATTTAACACCCAAGGAAATGATAATGATTTTAGCTAGAAATATTGAAGAAGATTTATTAATTTTAGTTAAACAACCTGGAATTGATGAAGTTGATGAATATTATTTAAGAGCTGCTATATCTTGTTTCCCAGCTGGTTTTAATCCTTCTGCAAAAGTGAATACTCCATTAACAGATATTCATAAACCTGTTCCTGAGTATAAAAAAAACTTACAATTATCAATGAATAGATTTTTTACAAGATTAAGTCCTTATGAATTTATGGTTCGTAATAATTGGGGTTTCCAAATGGGTAATGAATTATGTGATCCAGATGGATATCAAGCTTCAGAAGAAGAATTAGAGAAAATTCAACCTGTTGATCCAATTGAATTAGATTTCAATAAGATTTTCTTAAGAGTTGAAAAGCAAATGTTTACAAGATTACCAAAAACTAAAAATCTTTTATTTTTAAGTAGATATTATACTTATCCGCTAACTCAAATTAGACAAGAAGGTGATAAAGTTGAAGAATTGATTGAGGCAATTGATGGTGTTCCTTATAAACTTGGTTTATATAAAAGAAAACAATATTGGGGTCCTGCTATTAAATCATATTTAAGAGGAGAAACCAATGGATCAACTGATGAAGTTTATGAATGTAAGATGGTTGCTTGATTGACTTTATTTCATTTCATTTTATTTATTTATACATAGTACTCTTTAATAATTATAGATTATTCATTTGTTTGAATTTACTGATATATTGACTTACATAGTAGTTACATACAGTAAACCGACATACTGCGAGGACAGCGGTAAACACACTTACACACCGGCTAATACCAAATCAGTGATATCGATAGCGGACCTTTTCCCTTATCAGTAAGTACATGCTGGGGTACCAGGGGTAGCTCAGTGAGTATAAAAGAGATGAGTTTCCTGCAAAACTGTGCCTTTGGAATACAGAATACATTATAGAAGAAGAGAATAACTAAAGGTAAAACCAAAAACCAATAATGGATAGTACTATCACTCAGATCTTAACAGACTATTCAAAACCAATTTTATTAGCTTCATTAGTTCTAATACTAATACCAAAGCTAAAAAACTATTTACCAAATCAAATTAAACAATTATTAAATTTAAAATCATCAACAAGCCCAATTTCAATTCCAATTGCTGCTAAGAAAACTCCAAAAACTTTTGATCCTCCTTTAATTACTTCTGTTCCAGATGATTTTGATTATAGTAAAGCTGAACCATTTAAATTTAGACCATTTAAAAATGGTGAATATAAAATGACATTAGCAATTAGAAAATTGGATCCTTTAGATTTAATTGTTTTAGAAGATACTTATTTAGATAGAATCAATTTGAAGAAGAAATTATTAGCTGAAAATCCAGAATTATTTACAGCATGTCATGAATCTGGTGTTGAACCAGTTAAAGAAACTTATGATTTTATTTTAGATTTCTTATTAAAAAGATATCCAATGCATTTTGAAAAAAGTGATGATGGTGAATTATTTATAAATAAGATTACTGGTGAATCTTACCCAATGGATAATTCTAATTTAACTCCAATTGAAATGATAAAGATTATTGGTTATAATACTGAAGAAGATTTCTTAATTCTAGTTAAAAATTCAGATGAAGAAGAATTCAGTGATGAATATACACTTAGAGCTGCATTAGCTTGTTTCCCAGGTGGATTTGATCCAATTTCAAAAGTTAATAAACCACTAACAAAAATTCATGATCCAGTTCCAGGTTATAAACAGAAATTACAAACTTCAATGAATAGATTCTTTATACGTCTTAGACCATATGAATTCATTGTTCGTAATAATTGGTCCATTCAGGCTCATACTAATTTATCTGCCCCAGTTGGTAATCATGCAACACCTGAAGAAGTTGCTAAAATTGAATCTGCTAATCCTGATGAATTGGATTTTAATAAAGTTTTCTTAAGAGTTGAAAAACAATGTTTTACAAGATTACCAAAATCAGGAGCAGATCTAATGTTCATTAGAACTTATCTTACACCATTAACTCAAATTAGAGATGAAGGTAAAGGTGAAGATTTATGTGGTGCTATTGATGGATTAAATGATGATTTAGGTGTTTATAAAAGAAGAATTTATTGGGGTAAAGCAGCCAAATCATTTTTAAGATATGAAACTAATGGTTCAACTGAAGCTATTTATCCTTATAAATTTGTTAGTTAATTGATTTAACTAAATGGTATTTTGAATTTCTTAGTTGGTTTTGTGTTTTTTTCTTTTATTTTCTTTTATTTTGTATTTTCATCTATATTATTCTTGATTAATTAACTTGATTAAAAGTACATGTATTTTCAATGAAAAGGGGGTAAAATTAAATTAAATTAAATTCCAAAGAGTGCGGCTCGCCTATTTTGGTGAATTGAAAGTTGGACAAAACAGAGAGAAAAGTTGAAGTTAACTGAGTTCAAAGAAAAATAGTGTTCTTGAAACTTACCATTATCATCATCTTATCAAATAATTTTCATTACAGCTATGTCTGAAAGTACCTTTTTCTTTCATTTACTTAGAATATCAATTGCTCAACTGTTGAGCGCCCATGGATTTAGCAAAACAAACAACAGAGTGTTAGACGTGTTAGCAGACCTTTATGTTAGACATCTTCAACTTGTACTTCAAACAACTTTGAAATATACAGAACTTCGAAATGATTCAGAACCTTCAATTCAAGATATCACACATGCATTTGATGAATTAAAAATAATATCTCCAGTTAAATTATTCGATCCTTATGATATGGATAAACTGACTTTAAGAGGTATAGAAAATTTTGAAACTTGGTTCCAAAATGATATGAATAATAGATATAGAGAAATATCAAGACCTAATATTGAATTCATCAAAGAAAGACTACGTGCTAAGAAATCAAAAGATGTTAATAATAAAATGAATACTTTAACTGCTGCTTTAGGACAACAAAGTCAACAAGCTCAACAGTTTAATCCAACTTTACCTTATCAACCTTCTCCAAGTACTTATAATAGTCAAGTGAATTTACATCAATTTCATCAATCTCATTTACAACAACATCCTGAAGAAAATAAAGAGGAAAAAGAAAAAAAAGAAGAAGATTTAACAGTTGATGATTATTGGATTGAATATTTAATTAGACAATTATTAAATGATAAACCTGAGTTAAAATTTAAAGGTACAGTTCTCGTGGATTATGTTCCTGAAGATAAAGTTCCTAAAAAGAAATTGAAACCATGCCATGATTTTATGATTGTTGGTCCTACTCCAGATAATTTAATGGATCATTTACCTTATATGGTGAGTGAAGATGAAGATAGTTCTGATGGAGATTCAACTGATCGTGAAAATTCAGTTAGTCCAACTGGTGAAAATGATGATAATAATAATATGGGTAATAATAATCATACTAGTAATTATGGACAGAGCAATGTGCTGAATGATTTTGATTATTATGAACATCAAGATTTGGATTTATATGGTAATGGTGAAAATGATTCTGCTCATAATTTAAGTTTATTTGGTTAAACTTTTTTTTATTTTATTTTTTGTATTATACTCTTTTCTTTACATATGTGTATTATTAATTTTATCTATGTCATTATTAGAATTCTTAGAAAATAAAGAATAATGAAATAATTACAATTAGTTAGTTCGAACTGTATACAAAATGAAATTAAAAAAAATACAAATAATCTATTACAACCTTATTTAAATAAATATCTAAAGCTTCTTTCTAGCCTTGAACTTTGGTTGAGGTTTACTAATTTTACCACCTCTCTTATTATTAGCTCTGAAACCACTTTTTCTATCTTTAGGTTTAGAATCTTCTCCATCACTATCCCAATCAATATTATCTTCTTTACTACCTTTCTTGAATTTCAACTTGTTTCTTTGACCTCTAACTGGACCTTGTTTAATTGCATCAACATATGCATCAATAGAATTCTTACCACCACTTAAAATATCATCCTTATCATCACCATTATTTTCATTAATAACAATTTTACCATTTTTAGTCTTGAAATTAGATGATTCTTGAAGATTCTTTTTAGTGAATTTCTTTGGTTTAGAAGATGTAATATGTTGTAAAGTTTGTTTATCTAATAAATCTAATGGAGCATCTTTTGATTCCAAAATAAATTTCTTAGAACCTTTCTTGTTACGTTTACCACCTTTCTTTGGTTTTTCTTCATCATCTTCTGATTCTGATTCTGAATCTGAATCACCATATAAAGCAGCATCATAGGCAGACATGAAACCTTTTTCAGCATTTGAACCAGTAGCTGGAGCAGCACTACCATCAGCATCACCACCTTCAGCTTGCTTTCTCTTGGCTCTAGCTTTAGATTTCTTAATATTAACAATTAATTTTTTATCTTCTTCAGGAATATTTTGTTCAATTAAATCAATACCGAATTTTCTAATTAATCTTTCAATAATATGCTTAATTTTAGATTTGAATGGACCTTTATGTTCATGATTAACAGTAACAAGACTAGTTAATATACCTTTAATATTTGATGTAACCATATCATCGGGAAGAGTTAAAATAGCAACTTTCATAAAACCTAAAGCAGATTTAACAACTTCTCTACTTCTGGAAGATAAATGTAATTCAACTGTTGATGTTAATTCAGTTAATAATTCAGTATCTAATTTTTGGTGAAATTCATAGAATAAACATGATAATGAAGTAATAGCAGCACTAATCATTGTTGGATTACCAGCTAAACCAGCAGAACACATAATGAAGAATTCTTTTAAAGAAACAGTACGATCATCATCTCCTTCAGCACCTTTCAAAACAGTACCTTCTAATTCATCCATCTTATGACCCATAGCAATTAATATTTGATATGAAGATTCTCTTGTTTTTTCGTTAACATTCTTAGTACTGATAATAATTTCAGGTAAAATAGTTGGAATGAATTCAACAGATTCAGCAGGTAAATTTTTAACTATACTTTGTAAAACACCAAATCTAGCAGCTTTAGCAGCAGCAGATGTAGTATCAACTGTATTAACCAAGATTTCAATAATATTTGAAATAAAACCTAAAGCAGATTCTAAACCAGTTTCAGTTTCAATTAAGTTTGATAAAATTCTATAAGCTCTTTTTTGAATTTGAACATCTTGATAAGTAACAGTTTGATTGAAAATTGCAAATAATGCATTATGTGAATCTGAAGATAAATATTTAGCCATTAAAACAATTAAATCCATCATACTAATCTTAACATCTGAAGCAGTATTACCTTTCTTTTTATCAGTGGATTCTTTACTTAATTCTTCATTTAAAGTTTGGCAAACGTTATTGAAAATATCAACTAAATTTTCAGGTGTTGAAATTTTCAAATAAACATCAATAGATTCTAAGATAAAACCTCTTTGTTCACTTGGAGTTTGAATGAAAACATTAAATAAAACTTTTAAAATGTTTGAAGCAATCTTAGTACTTAATAAATTTAAATATTCTTTAGATTTTTCAACTGGGAATTCTTGTTTTAATAAAGGATCATCAATTTCACCAGTAGAATAAACTAAATTACTTTCAACTAATAATCTTAAAGCATGACAAATGGTAGTTCTTAATGAAACATTTTCATAAAGTATATTAGCTAAACGACCAGCAAATGTAGGATTAAAACTTTTAGGTAAATCATTTGGTAAATCACAGAAATGAGGCAATAAGGACCAAATTTGATCAACAATAGTAGCAAAGATTTTAGCATTAACTGAATCAGCTTTAACAGAAGCAATTCTATTTTGGAAGAAATCAGTTAATGGAAGAATATTCTTAATATAAAAACCTAAAGAAGCATGTCTAACATTATCTCTTAAAATTGGTAATAACCATGCTCTACCAACAGCATTTGGAACATTCAAGTTTAATGGTAATGTTTCTAAAACAATTTCAGGACCAACAGATGTAATAGCCATGGCAATAACATTTTCAGAAACATCATTTAATTCAAAACCATCAGTTTCAGTAGATCTCCAATCACCAACAATTTTTAAATGAGGAATAAAAGCTGGATTTGCTCTAGTTTTAAAAGATGAGAAAATAGCAGCAACCAATTCACAAACTTCTTTAGTACAATTCTTATATTTAACAGACATGAAATCTAAGGTAATTTTAGCTAAAGTTTGGATTGTTTTAGTAACTTGATCATATTCTTTAGCTTTGATAGCTGGTGGATTTAATAAAAGTGTAGCTTTAACAGAATCAAATAAGATAGCAATTAAACATTGAGATGCACTTATACAAATATTTGGGACTTCACTATTGAAGAATTCACCAACAATTTTGAAAATTTCAGGTAGTTTTAAGAAACATTTTAAAGAATCAACATTATTAGAATATGAAGTAACTGCTTTAGCAATAACAGCTAACCAAGATGGAGCTAAATGTTGATCATTTAAAGATGGTTTTAAGTCAAACATGACATCTAAAACTTTAACAAACTTATCATCGTCAATTTCATTAGTCATTGAATTAAATAAACCTTCAAATGCACCAAATGCTGAAGAAATAAGATATTGATCTGAAGATTTTGAAACTTCTAATAAAACATCACATAATGGAGTGATTAATTTTAATGGCCATTGATTTGTATTAGTTATGGTTGTAACTAATTGTAAATTATGTATTAATTGTGAGTTACTTTCTTTAGTATCTGATTTTTTGTGAGATTGTTGTTGTTCTTGTAATATTGCTGTTATAGATTGTAAAGCGTGGCTACCTGTTGAGAAAGCAGCAGGATGTTCTAAAGATGGGCCAGCTGGAACATTACTTAAAACTTGTTTAATAGCATCTTGTGCTCTCTTTCTAACTTTAGGTCTTGGATCAAGTGATAATTCAAGTAAACCTTCTAAACCTCTTTCTGGAGAAACTTTTAAATGTTTAGAATTAACCCAAGAATTATGATCTTGAACAACTAATAATGATTCTAAAACACCAATTGAAGATTTAATTAAAGGAGCATCTAATTCATCATTTGTAAGAGCTGGAGCAATTCTTGCTAAGATTTCACCAAATTTAGATTTTAATAAAGATTTTGGAGTATAAGAAGAAACAATATCTAAAAAGTATAGAGCACCTGTAGCTAAACCAACATCTTGAATAACATCACCATTTGAGGATTGATCTAATAATGATAAAAATGAAACAAAATAGGTAACTGGAGTTTTACTTTGACCTTGTTCTTGTAAATTTTCTTCAATAGCTTGTAAAACTAAAGCTAATTGTTGTTGATTTTCTAATTTTGAATTGATTTGAGATCTAATTTTGGTAAGTTTACCTTCCATCTCCATAAGTTGGAGAAGTTGATCATCGGTTGAACTCATATTGAAATATAACTAGAATAGACTAACCAATATAAAAAACAAAAAGGAACTGATTTAACCCCTAATCAAATAAAAAGTGAAAAATTAAAGAGAAAAAATAAATTTAAAAAAATATTTTGGCGGTGCACGGGCGCAGCACAGCCGTGTTTTCCAATGAATTTTCACTGCTTGAAGAACTGGAGTGTTTAAACTGTGTTTTCCTTTCAAAGTACTACCACAACTCAACATATCTATATCATATAACACACAAAATGAAGGGTTTAGTCAGAATAAGATTAGCAAGAATGGGTAGAATGCGTCAACCGGTCTATAACATAGTGGTTACAAATAAAAAAACTAAGAGAGATGGTAAACCAATTGAAGTTCTTGGTACATACAATCCTATTCCAACCCCATTAAGTCCAAAACAAAAATTAGAAGGTGTTATACCAACCAAAAATGTCGAATTAGATTTCATTAGAGCCAAATATTGGATTGGTGTGGGTGCTCAACCTACTGAAACTGTTGCTAATTTATTAAAGAAAGCTGGTATACTTTATCCAGAATGGCCTTCTCCTAAAAAATGTCCAATTGTTCCAGAAAGAAAGAATATTCCTTTAGATGACAAGGAATTTGCTTAGATTGGTGGTAGTACGTAGTTGTTCTTATTTATATATGGTCATAATTAATCTTTTGTATATAGTTTTACTTTGATTTATATCAAGTTTATCAAATGGATGGATACAATTATTGTTTGTTGTAGTTAAAAATTAACTTTAAAATACAATTTAAATATCTAATTCATTACGCTATAAAATAGTCTATATATAATTGGAATCAAGTAAACAGCCAAGGTCTTGAATCCCAAAATTCATCCTTAATAATATCACAATGTAATTCAACTATTTCAGTTTTCTTCAACTTCTTATAAAATCTTTCTAATTGTCTCTTACTTAGCCCTTCAGTTGAAGTATTAATATTCTGGTCCTCCTTAATTTCTCTAAGAAAACATGTACCTTTCTTAAATATTTCTGGTTCATTATTATAATTGATACCAAATTGAGAAAATAAAATTTCTTGTTTATCTGATGCCAATGAACCAATTAATTTATTTTCAGCTTCTTTAGTGGTCATACCACCTTTTGAAACTAAATTCCAAAATGTAGTATTATATAAATTATTAATATGACAATCCACTTGTCTCCATCTAAAATAATCCTTAACAGTATCAGGGTTTGGGTACATAACAGCCCTTGCATCAAATGTAGGTAGTCTTTCTATCTTCAAAGGTTTATCAGGATTTTTTAAATTCCAAAAATGATTATAATATGCAGTTATTGTTGATGCAAATGTTGTAATTAATTTGAACTCTCTTCTTTCAAATAATTTAGTATCTCTTCGAAGTAAAAAAGAATACTCATCCGAATCACCATAAGCCATAATCACATCATTTATATCTTTCATTGTTTGTAAAGCAGCAGAGTTCATGACATCCAATGCTTTAATATCATTTGGTTTATCAAAGTTGTAGTAATCAGAAAACTTGTGGAAACCTCTACCATCAACTCTCACCACAATGTAAGTTTGTGGGAGTAAATCGAATTCTCTTTCAAATGTCTTAACATATTCGAATCTTGAATTGGCCATCTTGGTTGATTTATTTATTTTAATATATTATAATCAAGTTATAGTTGTTGTTTAAAAAAAAATCAGAAAATCAAAAAATACTTTTGTGCCAGTGAGCCGCAGTTTACGCCGCTCGGACTATTTTTTTTTTTAATTTTTCAAAAAAATTTTAAAGCAAAATTTAAAATCCACTTATCTAGTTAAACTCCTATTTTATCTTAAACATTTGTTCCCATTCCACAAAACATATATCTTCTCAATCATGGTTACAGCTCAATTTAGAACATTAGAGAGAGAAGAGCGTTTTAAAAACCCTCCAAAGGATAAATCTGCTTTTCCTTTATTATATGAAGCTGTGAAACCTCATGTTGGATCTTTCAATGCATTAACAGATGGTCCAGATGGTGGTATTCTTAATCTTGCTGTTAAAGATATTGGTTCAAAAACAGTCTTTGATTCAAATGATCCAACTAGATTAGGTAATAAATTAAAAATCAGAGTTAAATCTATTCAAATAGCCAAACCAACTGTTCCTCAAAAAGATCATTTATCAGCTAATAAAAACACATACCCATCTGAATGTAGAGAAAGAATGACTACTTATAGAGGTAAGTTGATGTTAAATCTTGCTTGGTCTATCAATGATGGTGAAGAAATTAATGAAGTTAGAGATGCAGGTCAAGTTCCTATTATGATTCAATCTAATAGATGTCATTTAGAAGGTATGTCTCCAGATCAACTAGTTAATCATAGAGAAGAAAGTGATGAATTAGGTGGTTATTTCATTGTTAATGGTATTGAAAAATTGATTCGTATGTTGATTGTTCAAAGAAGAAATCATCCTATGGCTATTATTAGACCTTCATTTGCTAATAGAGGTGCTTCTTATTCACATTTTGGTGTTCAAATGAGATGTGTTAGACAAGATCAAACTTCACAAACTAATGTTTTACATTATTTAAATGATGGTAATGTTACATTTAGATTTTCATGGAGAAAAAATGAATATTTAGTTTCTGCTATGATGATTTTAAAAGCTTTAAAAGAAACTAATGATAGAGAAATTTTCGATGGTATTGTTGGTTCTGATGTTGATAATTCTTTCTTAACAGATCGTATTGAATTAATGTTAAGAACTTATAAAAAATATAATTTATATTCACAAGAAGAAACTTTAGCATATTTAGGTGATAAATTTAGAGTTGTTTTTGGTGCTACACCAGATGTTTCAGATGTTGATGTTGGTAAAGAAGTTATCAAAAGAATTGTTTTAGTTCATTTACCAAATAATGAAGATAAATTCAAAATGTTATTATTCATGATTAGAAAATTATATACTTTAGTTGCAGGTGATTGTGCTCCAGATAATCCAGATGCTACTCAACATCAAGAAATTTTATTAGGTGGTTTCTTATATGGTATGATTGTTAAAGAAAAAATTGATGAATATTTACAAAATATTAGACTTACAATTCAAAATGATTTAAATAGAGGTGTTGCCGTGAATTTCAGTAATAGAAAATATATGTCTAAAGTGTTTTTAAGAACAAATGAAAATATTGGTCAAAAACTACAATATTTCTTATCTACTGGTAATTTAGTTTCTCAATCAGGTTTAGATTTACAACAAGTTAGTGGTTATACAGTTGTTGCTGAAAAAATTAATTTCCATAGATTTATTTCTCATTTCAGAATGGTTCATAGAGGTTCTTTCTTTGCTCAATTAAAAACTACTGCTGTTCGTAAATTACTTCCAGAATCTTGGGGTTTCTTATGTCCAGTCCATACTCCTGATGGTTCTCCTTGTGGTTTATTAAACCATTTAGCTCATAAATGTCAAATCACTACTGAAGAAGCTGATGTTTCAGCTGTTTCCAAAGTTATTTATAGTTTAGGTGTTTCACCATCATCATCAGCTGCCAATATTTCTGGTCCAAATGTCTGTTGTGTTCAATTAGATGGTAAAATTATTGGATGGTGTTCTCATAAACAAGGTAAAGAAGTTGCTGAAACTTTAAGATATTGGAAAGTTGAAGGTAACCATAATTTACCATTAGATTTAGAAATTGGTTTTATTCCTCCAACTACTCGTGGTCAATATCCAGGTTTATACTTATTTGGTGGTCGTCAAAGAATGATTAGAGAAGTTAAATATTTACCATTAAATAAAAAAGATATTGTTGGTCCATTTGAACAAGTTTTTATGAATGTTGCTGTTATTCCAGATGAAATTGAAAAAGGTACTCATTCTCATGTTGAATTTGCTCCAACCAATATTTTATCAATTTTAGCTAATTTAACACCATTTTCAGATTTCAATCAATCTCCAAGAAATATGTATCAATGTCAAATGGGTAAACAAACCATGGGTACCCCTGGTGTTGCTTTAATGCATAGATCTGATAATAAATTATATAGATTACAAGCTGGTCAAACTCCAATTGTTAAAGCTAACTTATATGATGAATATGGTATGGATAACTTCCCTAATGGTACTAATGCTGTTGTTGCTGTTATTTCATATACTGGTTATGATATGGATGATGCGATGATTATTAATAAATCTACTGATGAAAGAGGTTTTGCTTATGGTGTTGTTTATAAAGTTGAAAAAGTTAATTTAAGCTTGGGTAAAGGTTCAAAAGATCCAATTACACAACATTATGGTTTTGGTGAAGATCAATGGCCAGAATCATGGAGAGATTTCTTAGATGCTGATGGTTTACCATATATTGGTGTTCATGTTGAAGAAGGTGATCCAATTTGTGCTTATTATGATGATGTGTTAGGTAAAACTAAAGTTAAAACTTATCATAGTTCAGAACCTGCTTATATCGAAGAAGTTAAATTATTAAGTGATGATAAAGGTGAAGATGAATTACAACAATTATCTATTAAATATAGAATTACAAGAACTCCAATGATTGGTGATAAATTTTCTTCTAGACATGGTCAAAAAGGTGTTTGTTCTAGAAAATGGCCACAAATTGATATGCCATTCAGTGAAACTGGTATTCAACCTGATATTATTATTAATCCTCATGCTTTCCCATCAAGAATGACTATTGGTATGTTTGTTGAATCTTTAGCTGGTAAAGCTGGTGCATTACATGGTATTGCTCAAGATGCTACTCCATGGAAATTCAGTGAAACTGATGTTCCTGCTGATTATTTTGGTGAACAATTACGTCAATCTGGTTATAATTATCATGGTAATGAACCACTTTATTCAGGTGCTACTGGTGAAGAATTAAGAGCTGATATTTATATTGGTTTAGTTTATTATCAAAGATTAAGACATATGGTTAATGATAAGTTCCAAGTTAGATCTACTGGTCCAGTTAATTCATTAACTATGCAACCTGTTAAAGGTAGAAAGAGACATGGTGGTATTAGAGTTGGTGAAATGGAAAGAGATGCTTTCATTGGTCATGGTGCTTCATATTTATTACAAGATAGATTATTAAATTGTTCAGATTATACACAAACAACAGTTTGTAGATCATGTGGTTCTATATTATCTACACAATTATCAGTTCCAAGAATTGGTCAAAGTTCAACAATTAGATGTAGAAGATGTGCTGATAAATTAGATTCAAGATTAAATAAAGTTGATGAATTAGATATTTGGGAAGATGGTCAAGGTAATAAATTTGTTGGTGGTAACGATACAACTACGGTGGCTATTCCATTTGTTCTTAAATATTTAGATTCAGAATTATCTGCTATGGGTATCCGTATGTCTTATAATGTTGAACCAAAATAGATCAAATATAAAAATAAATAAATAAAAATAATATATCTCTTATTACATTGCACAGCTTTTTTTTATAAACCTTTTTTTAATTAATTTCTACATTTTCTCTCATTTACATTTTCTTACATTTGTTTTTTCATTTTTTTTTTCTCCTTCTTGTTTTGTACATCATAATTAAATTATTTGTAAAGTTATATTTTTTTACTGTAAACTATAAATCTATTTAAATATCTTTAGGTAGAACTGCTTTTTCAGTTAATGAGAATTCAAACCAACTTAAAGTAGGATGTTGAATAACATCATTAAACCAATTTAATAAGATTGGATGATCTTTTCTCCAATCTGCACCAAACATAAAAGCAAAAGGTCTTAAGAAGCATGTAGCTAAGAATAAATCAGCAATTGTTAATTTATCACCAAGTAAATATTTCTTATCTTTTAATTCAGATTCAATATAAGCAACTTGAGTGTCAAAATTTTTATATGATAAATCAAAATAAAATTTGTTATATGGAGTAGCACCTTTGATCATTAAGAAAGCAGGAACAAAAGCAAAGATAACATCTGTAGTACCATAAGATAACCATTTTGTGATTTGGAATTGTTCTAATTCATCAGCACCTAATAAATAACTAATTTCATTTTTTTTTAAAGAAATTACTATAATCAAATTGAGTTAAATTGAAATCAAAATATAACTAGTTAGTATAACAACTAAAGAACAAAGACAAAGTCAAAGTCAAAGTCAATTGAAAGATAAAATATACATACAGTATTCAAGAACAGCAAGGAATTCATGTAAGTGATAACCATTTGGAGCAGAAATAGCTGGGAATTTCCTTAATGGAAATGATTTACCAAAAGATTCAATATCTGGTTTTTCAACAATTTTAACATCTAAATTGAAATGCTTGATTAAACCAATTGGTAAAATTGCTCTTGTGTGATCTCCACCATAAAATGTGATACCAGTAGACATGATTGATATGAAACTTGTTCTAATTTTGATCAACTGACTAAGAAGAAAAAGAGACTGTCTGACTGTAGTTGGGTTTCAGTTGTTCAAGCTGTTGGCTTTTCTTATCTACGTGAAATCTCCGGCCACAGTTTTTCATTTCCATTTTCAATACACAATTTACAATTTACAATCAACTGCATTTCTAAAAGTAAACATTATATTCATTTCATTAGATCAAGTATTAATATAAGTATCTAAACACCTTTAGGTGGAATTGGGTTTTCAGTCAATGGAAATTTAAACCAGCTTAAAATAGGATGTTGAATAACTTCATTCCACCAATTCATTAAAATTGGATGTTGATTTCTCCAATCATCACCAAACATACAACCAAAAGGATTATAAAATATTGTGGCTAGGAATAAATCAGCTAATGTTAATTTATCATTAACTAAATATTTTTTACCTTTCAATTGTGATTCAATATAATCAACTTGAGTTTCGAAATTGCTATAAGCTAAATTAAAGAAATATTTATTATATGGAACAGAACCTTTAATCATTAATTTAGCTGGAACAAATGCAAATATAACATCAGATGTACCATATGATAACCATTTAACAATTTGAAATCTTTCTAGTTCATCATCACCACCTAATAAATAATCAGCTTCTTCTTTCTTTAATGAGATCACTATCATAAAATAAACATTAAGAAATTTATTGTTAGTATACATGATAAGATAAATATTCAATGTTTGAATCAAAATAAAATCAAACTTTTTTAATTGTAGTACATACAATATTCTAAAATAGCAATAACTTCATGTAACTTGTAATCACCAGGACCAACAAGTGCAGGATATTTATTTAATGGGAACAATTGTTTATAAGTTTCATCAGCTTCATCAATGACTTTAACATCAAGATTGAAATATCTGACTAAACCTTCTGGTAAAATAGTTCTAGTATGGACTCCAGCATATAAAGTGATATCAGTAGACATTAATTAATAAATCAAGTAACAGCAGTATTCAACTTACCAAATAAAAACAAATCAGAATCAAAAGGACAACGACATAAATTCATGATCTATCTAATTCAGTAATATCAATTAATTCCACCATTAATTTGAGTCATTACAGTTTTTGATAGAAGGCCAACTTTGAAATCTCATCGGTCTTCGGGCTTCAGAGAATATAATTAAAATAAAATACAAATTACAGTGTACTCATTTAAATAACAAGAATCCAATTAAGACATATAAATGTAATCAAGAGATAATAAATTAAAGTAGAGTAACAAAAACTAATATTAAGGAGACCAAGCTTTTTCACAGATTGGAAATTCAAACCATGAAAGAGTAGGATGATTAGAAGCACGATTAAACCATTCCATTAAAACAGGATGAGATTTAGTCCATTCTTTAGTTTTTAAATATTGAAAAGGTCTATATAATAGAGTAGCAACAAATAAATCAGCTAATGTAATTTGATTACCAACTAAAAATGATTTATCTTTTAAATTTGATTCTAAATAATCAAATTGAAAATCAATATCTTTAAGAGATTGTTTGAAAACAGATTCATTATAAGGAATCTTATTAACAGACATTATATAACCTGGCTTATAAGCTGAAACAAATTCAGTTGTTCCCCATGATAACCATCTTAGAACTTGGAAACTATCTAATTCAGAAGCACCTAATAAATGGCCCATTTCTTTCTTATTTAATGAAACCACTTGAATAATTAATTAAACAATTATTAGTATTAAAACTTAAAAGTGATTTTGAAATTTAATAATAAAATGAAATATCATACATACAATATAATGAAACTGCTATAACTTCATGTAGTTTATAATTGTCTGGTCCAATTAGAGAAGGGAATTTAGTTTGTGGGAAGAGTTGCTTGTAAGTTGATAAATCTGGGTTTTCCACCACTTTAACATTGGACAAATTGTAAGCCTTCACTAATCCTCTTGGTAGGATTGATCTAGACTGGTTTCCAGCAAACAGAGTGATTATTTTCTTGCTCATTATTGTTAATTTGATGTATAAAGTAAATGAAGTAAAAGAGTCATGATTAGGGTAAAGATAAGAGCGAGCCACGACAGAAGAAATGTTGTGAAACTTGTGCTGAATATAACCTGTTTAAAGAGTAAACAGAAAAGATGAAACAAAACAGAGTGCTTTTTATTACTGATTTACAAACTATTATACAAATCTATTATACAAACACACCATGACTGTCCCTCCTGAAATCCCTCAACTACCAGAAGGCTACTCTATTAGACCTATCCAAAAAAGTGACTTTGAAAGAGGTGCTTTAAGAGTTTTAGAAGTTTTAACAACCGTTGGTGAGATCAACAAACAACAATTTGAACAAGTTGTTGATCAATGGAATTCAAATCCTGAACTTTACCATAATTTAGTCATCATAGACAATAAGGATACTGTTGTTGCTATTGGTTCTATTTTAATCGAACAAAAATTAATTCATAATTGTTCTAAAGTTGGCCATATTGAAGATATTTCTGTTCATCATGATGAACAAGGTAAAAAATTAGGTTTGATTTTAATTAAAAGTTTAATCAAGTTAGGTGAAAAGAGTGGTTGTTATAAGATCATTTTAGATTGTGATCCAAAGAATAAAGGTTTTTATGAAAAATGTGGATTTAATGAAGCTGGTTTAGAAATGGATCATAGATTTTAAAAATATAATAATAATATAATTTTTTTTCATTTTATTAAATTATCAATCAAAGTTATTATTGATCTAAATATTCCATTTGTCTTTATTAATCCATCTAATAAATCTGTTAAATTTTCTATTAATTCATCTTGGTTGTTAAATAAATAACATGTTATATTATTTTGAAATTTATTTTTATTGTTTAACTCTAATTTCCACTTGATTATTATCTTTTCTCCATTATTGAATTCAATATTAAAACCTGATTTGTTGGAAAATTTTATATACTTTACATATTTATTCTCATTTTTATTATAATTAATTCCTTTAATACCATTAATTTCTTTAACTTTATTACTATTTGTAATGAATAATTCAAATAAATCAATAAATGATTTTAATCTAGTTTGTTGTAATTTATAAAATACATTAATTGAATGAATAAATAATGAAACATCTTTTGTAGATTGTGATTTTTTAATTAATGATTTAATTTCAGATGCTTCTAAAACAGAATTTAAATTATCTGATTCAATAACCAAATGTTCAATAGCTTGTGATTCATTATTGATCTTTATTTTTATATCAAATCTTAATAGTATTTTAAAACTTAAGGTAAATTCAAGTAAATTATAACGTGTTTCATCATCATTGTTATCATCATTATCGTTATCGTTATCATTATCATTATTAATATTTGAAATAATCATATCTGGATAAAATAATTTAATTGTATTCAATCTTTTTTCAAAATTCAATGATGGTAAATTAGAATGTTTTTCAATTAAATTAACATTATTTAAATAACTATTAATATTAAATGATTTTAATTTATTTTTCAAAATTTGTTTTTTTTCAATTAATTCTTGTTCTTTTTGTTTCAATTCATCTAATGAATACTCTTCATCTTCATCATCTTCAATTATAACTGGGTTTGACTTAGTAGACATGGTTTTTTATAATGTTGATTGGTTGTTATTTAGTGAATTTAGAGATAAATAACGTGTGTCTGATTGTGCAAAAACAAAACAACTTTTCTCACTCTGAAAACAACTTCAACAAATTGAACTTTTTTTCTTACAAACTACAACTACAACTATCACAAAACCAAATCACATATACCCAAAACAAACAAGAATATATATATAATATAACAATGATATCAGCACCAGAACTAAAAGCACACGTGAATAAAAATTTAAAAATTACTTTGAATTCAAATAGATTAATACAAGGAAAATTAATAGGTTTTGATATTTTTTTAAATTTGAATTTAATTGATGTTAATGAAATAACTCAGATTGGGAAAGGTAAAGATAAGAAAGATGAGTTTAAATTGATTGGAAGTTGTATTATTAGAGGTAATTCCATCATAAGTATAGAGATTTTGGAGTAGATTGATTGATTGGTGTGTGTTTTGTTATATAACAGTTTAACTTTTTTTTTTACTTTTTCAATTGTTTTTTTCTAAAATGTGTATATTAATTAATTAATAATAGTTAAAAATTTTAATTATTCATGAATAAATAACAAGAAAAAAAAAATACATAAAAGAGAAAAGAAATACATAAAAAAAAAACGAAACTAAAATACAATAAGAAAATAATATCAAATGAGAATATACTATAGAAAAGTAAATTATCCAAGAAATAAATCATTTCTTGTTTAATTTATCGAAAATACTATCAAGAAAATCAGTATTATCTTTAGTATTAAATTTCTGTTTTGATTGATTAACTAATAAATTCGTTTTAGTTAATGATTTATAATAACTAATTTTAAATGAACTAATTTTATTAATTTCTTCTATTGTAGATTCTTTAGTATCAGGAGTATTTTTAACAGGAGTTGGAGTTGGAGCTGGTGGTGGTGGTGGAGGTGGAGCAATTATTTCTTCAGTTCTTCTAATTGAACCACTGTCAGATGCATTATCATCACCTAAATTACTTGTTGTATCTTCAAAATCAGCTTTACTAACATTTATAGGATTTCCATTTGAATCTTTTTCTTCACCTTCAAAATGTTGAATTAATAATAAATTATCATCAATTTTTTTATAATTTTGTAAAATTGTACCACCATTTTTTGATAAATTTTCTTTATATTTTTCAACTTTTAAATTTAATATATCTTTTAAAAATTCAGCAATTAATTTATTTTTATATCTTTTATTAATACTTTGTCTTGAAGTTGATGATGATGATTTAATTTCATTTGTATTGAATAATCCTTCAAATTCTGATGAATCAAGTTTAACTGGTAAATCAACTTGTGATTGCATTTTTCTCTTCTTTCTAGCTTTAGTTTCATCTGTATAATTTCTAATAACTTCTAAACTTCTCATACTTTCTAATTTAGTTTCATGACTTCCTTGATGATTTCCAGCAGGTATAGTTAAACCAGCTGGTGTTGGAATTGGTGGTTCAATTGGTGCTTTAACAACTTCAATTGTAGTTGTTGGATTTGCAGTTGGATTAATTGGAATTGTTGTTGTTGCTGTTGTTGCTGTTGCTGTTGCTGTTGTTGTTGTTGTTGATGATGCACCATCTTGTTCTAAAAATTTAGCTCTTAAATCTTTCATATTACCAGCAAATATAACTTCATCATCAGTATCAATATCATTCATTTGATGAGATGCACCTTGATCACCTTCTAATGGACGTAATTTTGGAACAATCATTCTAATTTTTGAAATTAAAAATTTATTACCTGATGTAATTTCTTCAGCTATATTAGCAGATGGATTTAAATCATTAATTGAATTTAACATATTACTATCATTAAAAGGATTAGATAAAATATGATTTAATTTAAAATCAGTTTCTTGAAATAAATAAATTAACCATAAAAATCTTTTAACTTTATCTTCTGGTTTCATTGTTGTATTTAACCAAATTTCATTAAATAATGAACCCATTTGATCATCATCATCTCTTGGTTGTTGTTCATATTTTGAAACTAAATTTGATCCCATATTAGCTAAAGGTGGGAAATTATCAGAAGAATGATTTGAAATTGATTTAATTGTTAAAGAAGAATTAATATTTTCATCAATGAAAAAAATATTATATAAATCATGTTCATGAACGCACAACATAAAAATTAAACTAATAACATTTAAATCATATCTTTTAGTTGAATCAGCTGATGAACCAGTAATAAATTCTTTAAAATTTTTTGGAATTTCTGAATTTAAATCATTAATTGATTTTAAAATTGATTTAATTCTTGGAGTATCTTGTAAATTTTTAACCGATTTCATTGTATAACCTTCACCTCCTCTTATTATAAATTCATCATCTTTTAAATGTAATGGAATAATAGCTTGTCTATAATATTGTTTAATTATATCTGAATGATTACCAACTTGTAAAGCAGGAATTGAATGATAAGTTCTAAATTGAGATTTCATTTCATGATCAAAATTAACAGTTGTATTTAATCTTCCAATATTAACTAATAAACAAATTATAATAAAATTTAATGAATAAACAATATCACAAGTTAATCTTTCATTTAAAATTTTAGAAATTTTTGGAGATTTTAATAAAGTAACTAAATATAATTCAAAAAAAGTTAATTTTTCACCATCATTTTGTCTTAAATTACCATTTTCATCTCTATAACTTTTAAAATATTGTGGCCATGAGAATTGTTTTGATTCATAATAAGGATTAGTGAAAACTCTATCTCTATTAAATAATAATCTTAATAAAAATTCAAATTGAATTTCATTTCTCCAATAAGGTTCACCATCATTTTTCTTTAAATGTCTATATCTTGAATTAATTAATAAAGTTTGATAACTTTTAGTTTCACGTTCACGTTCTTTAACTTGAGTAGGATTTAAAGTTGTTGTAGTTGGTGTACCATCAGTATTATAAGTTTGTTTATACAATGTTTTTCTCTTTCTTGGTTCTCTTGCTCTTTTTTGTTTTGGAGCCAATGTTCTATCATTAAGTGGAACAGGAGTATCAGTTGGATTTAATATATTTTTCAAAGGATTTGAATGAACAGGAGAAGAACTTGAACTTTGTTGTGTAAGCGTTGCTTTTGACTTTATGTCAGAAGGAGAGGACATTGCTGAAGCTGAAGCTGAAGCTGAAGCTGAGTGATTGGACATGATACTATCGTGAACAGGATCGAAAGACATGTCTGTGGTAGTTGTGCTAGTTGTGCCACTTGTGTGTGTCTGTGTAGAAGGTTCTCTGTTATTGGTGTAGTTATTGATTTGGTCGAAATGGGAAAAGAAAATAGTGGTGCGCCACGGCACAGCAGCCCTGCGCCACAGCCACGACAGAGAAAATGTTGCACGATGGTGCGCCACACACGTGACCCTGCGCCGCCTGCGCCCCGGCAGCCCGCACGTGCTCTTTATCAGATAATTATTGCAATGTAACCAAAAGAAGCTGCAAAACTGAACTTGAAGGTTGATTTTTATTCTTAATAGTTGTCTTTCTTACTCAGTTTCATAATTAACTCAATCAATTAGATACCATGCTGTTCGGAGTCAAACTACAGAACGAAATCTATCCTCCTTGGAAAGGCTATTATATTAATTACGATGGTTTAAAGAAATTATTGAAAGAAAATGTCTTAACAGGTAGAGATGGTACTGCTATTAATTGGACTGAAAATGATGAAGCTGATTTTGCTGCTCAATTGGATTCTGAATTAGAAAAAGTTTATACTTTTCAAATTTCAAAATATCAAGAATTAGATAAAGAAATTTCAAATTTAGAATTACAAACTGAAGATTATTTAGCAAAATTAACTGAAGATTCAACTTCATCAACTGAAACTTTTAATGGTTCAAGTTTTCAAAAAAAATTAGAAGAATTACTTTCTTTTACTAATGAATTAGATCATTTTGCTAGATTAAATTTTACTGGTTTTAATAAAATTGTTAAAAAACATGATAGATTACATAAAGGTTATTCTGTTAAAGCTTTATTAAATGTTAGAATGAAATCATTACCACTGAATAATATTTCTGAAGATACTTCTCCTTATTTATATAGAATTTCAACATTATATTCTTTTATTAGAGATCAATTAAATGCTTCAAATTTATCAACTTCTTTATCAACTTCAATTCAAAAATTATCAACTTCTGGTAAATTATCAACTACTCCAAATGCTAGTAGTATTAATGGTCCAAAAGATTATGGTTATAAAGTTTTAAAATTCTGGATTCATCCTGATAATTTAATGGAAATTAAAACTACAATTTTAAGACATTTACCTGTTTTAATTTATAATAATCAAAATGATGATGATGATGATGATGAATTCTTAACTGATCCAATTATTACTTCTCTTTATTTTGATAATAGAGATTTTGAATTATATAACAATAAATTATTAAAAAATTTAAATAAAACTCCTTCATTAAGAATTAAATGGACTGGAAAATTAAAAGATCAAAATGAATTAACTATTGAAGAAAAAATCTTTGATTATGATACTGGTGATTCACATGATATTAGATTAGCTTTAAAAGAAAAATTTTTAAATGATTTTATTTTTTCTGATGAATCAACTAATGGTTCAAATAAAAATGGTGATCAAGATATTTCATTTGATGGTGGTTTCCAATCTAGTAAACCATTAGTTCCAACTCGTCAAAATTCTAAATTAACTTTAGATAAATATGTTAAAAGATTAGAAAAAAGAGGTTTATCAAAAGAAACAATTGATAAACAAGCTTCTAATTTTAAAGAATTACAAGATTTTATTAAAAAATATGATTTACAACCAACTTTAAGAACAATTCATACTAGAAATGCATTTCAAATGCCAGGTGATGATAGATTAAGAATTACAATTGATTCTGATATCTTATTTGTTAGAGAAGATTCATTTGATCAAGCTAGACCAATTAGAGATCCTGAAGAATGGCATAGAAAAGATATTGATTCATCAATTGATGATCCATTTTCTTTATTAAGAAAAGGTGAATATTCTAAATTTCCTTATTCTGTTATGGAAATTAAAATTTCAAGTTCTATTTTAAATAATCCTTCATCAAAAACTTTATCTTGGATTGCTGATTTAACTAATGGTCATTTAGTTAAAGAAGTTCCAAATTTTTCTAAATTTATTCAAGGTATTTCAGCTTTATTCTTAGAAGATGATAATTTAGATATTTTACCATTTTGGTTACCTGAATTAGAAAATGATATTAGAAAGAATCCAGAACAAGCTTATAATGATTCAAAAAAGAAACAATTAGAAAGAAAACAACAAGATGAAGTTTTAAAAAATTTAAAAAAAAAATTAAGTGATACACCAAAACTTTCAACTCAATCTGGTACAACTCATTTAGATAAAATTGTTGAAGATTATGGTGAAGATTTAGATTATGATGATGATGAATCATCTGATGAAGATTCAACTACTACTGTTCCACCACCACCAAGACAATCAAATCAATTACAACCTTATACTGATAATATTAATGGTTTATCAACTAGTCAAACTCATCCATTACAATTAGCTCCTCGTAATAAAGATAGATATACTTTTAAAGATATGTTGATGCCTGTTTTCACTAAAGCTTCAAAATTAGAAGGTTATGAATCTGAAGATGAAGAAATTATTTTACCACCAGGTGTTACAAAACCAAAATCATTAATTAAACAATCTGGTCCAGTTAAAGTTGAAGCAAAAGTTTGGTTAGCAAATGAAAGAACTTTTATTAGATGGTTACATGTTACAACATTATTAACTGCTTTAACATTTTCAGTTTATTCATCTGTTCAATCATCACATTTCCCAACTTTAGCAACTGATATTGCATATATTTATTTTGCATTAACATTATTTTCAGGTGTTTGGGCTTATTCAATTTATCATAAAAGATTAGAATTAATTAAATTAAGATCAGGTAAACATTTAGATGGTATGTTTGGTCCATTAGTTTTAGGTGCAGTTTTAATTATTTCATTATCATTAGAATTTTATGCTGGTATTAAGAAATATAATGATAAACATAAGGTTGTTATTCCAGGTGATGGTACTGGTAATGAAGGTGATGTTGGTATTTTTACTTTAAATCTTGAAAATGAAAATGTTAATAGATTACATCCTTTAATTCAATGGACATTACAAAAAATTGTTGGATTTGTTGAATCTATTTAATTTAAAATTTAAAATTTTATATTTTGTCATTTAATTATTTTCTTATTTTTTATAAATTATTCTTGTTATTAACTATTTTTATTTTATTCTTTTTATTTACGTTTTGTCTTTATATAACCCCCCTAAAAAAAAAAAAAACGAATCAGTTTAATATTATTATTATGATTACATTATTTTAATTAATTACTATATAGAAAATAAAAATAAAAAAACCCATGACAAAACAAAACAAAACAAAAAGATATAAATAATTAATTAATTATGATTCTTTGTTGAAGAATTCAACAGATGCATTTTAATATGATCAATCCTTTCTTGACTTATTAACAAATCATTAAATTCATCATTACTATTAATAATCATTCTACCAGAAACTATTTGTTCAACATTTGAATTCTCAATATCTAAAGAACTTAAATAATCTAATAAAATTTTAAAATTAATTAATAAACCACCATTAATTCTATAATTAATTAATTTTTCAAATTTGAATAATAAATTCAGATTAACTAAAAATAAATATAAAGCATATTTAAATCTTAATTTAAATAAATTTGATTTATCTGATGATGAATTATTTAAAAATAATGGATATAATTTATTATTTGAACCTGTTGGATCTGTTATATATGAAGTTGAACCTAAATAATGTAATGGATAAACTAATGGAATATTTAAAATTTTAGATAATTGAATTAATAATAATGTTAAATAACCTAATGATGCATTAAGTCCTTGTAAATCATTTCTAGTCATATGATTGAAATTATTTGGAAATTGATAATTAAATAATTTTAAATTTAATTTATTTGATAATGATGATGAAGTTAATGAAATATTACTTCTTTGAATTAATAAAGATGATGGATTATCAATTTGTGTAATTGGGAAAATTATTTCTAAATCTTTTGCAATTCTTGATTTTTCTTGATTTAAATTTGATTTAATTTGATCTAATTGAATTAAATAATTTGATAATGTATCTTTTATTGTAAGTTGATCAATTGTATAATCTTCATCTCTACTATTATTTTCTGATGATGATAATTTCATATTATGTTTATAGGATTCTAATGATTTATTTAATTTATGTATTTGATGATGTTTAACATTTAATATTTTTTTTAAATTATCTATTCTATTTCGAAGATCTAATATTTCATTATAAATTTTTAATCTATTAGTTTCAGATAATTGAATTTCTATTTTTGAAGTAAGTTCTTTTTTCACTTTAATTAAATCCAATATACAAACAGTATAGTTGTTTAATTTCATGATTTGATCAAATGAACAAGTACTTTGTTCATGATAATTAAAAGAATTAATTCTTTTCATTGTATTATCAGTAAAATTTTGATTTAAATGTTTGATTGTATCTAAAGACAAATTAAAAGTTTTTGAAGTATAATAACATCCATCAGTCAATTGTAATAACAATAAATTGTTTACATTTGTAAATTTTGAAGAAATAAATTCTAAATTGTCACCTAGATTAATTAAAAAACTTAATTTCAAATGAAATTGTGTTAACAATTTCCATGAATTATTCAATTTAATAAACAAATTGATTGTTAAAGATTTTTTATTAACACTTATGAAATTAACTTCATCATTAACTTCAAATTCATTGTTATAAATTGAACTAATATAAAATGGATTTTCAACATTTAAGAAATTATTCATTGAATAAAAAGTATCAAAAAAAGTAGTATCATTTAAATTTTGAAGTTTAAATTGTCTTTGTAAATGATCATTTGAACCCAACAAATTCAGTTGATCATCATTTTTATTTTTATTTCTAATATCTTTGAATAAATCTCCTGCAGTTTTAGAATCAGTTGAATCAGAAGATGATTGTTGTAGTTGTTTTGAATATCTTATATTCTTGATAATAACAGATTTGATGTGTCTTAGTCTTCTTTGATCTGGCTGGATAGAGTAACCACATTGATCTTGCTCTTCTTCCTGGCTACTCCTGAGCCCTGTACCGTGATGAATATGAGGCACCGATGTCATACCTTACTACCACCACTCTAGTAAGTAAACAAGTAAACCTCCTCTGATAGGCCAAATCCCCCAAAGAGCAGCGAACCTCGAAATCTTCTACTTCAACACTCTGTTTCCACTTATCTTATCACTAAAGCTCTGTTTCTAGTATCTAGTCTTAAGTTCTCTTAACCCGTCAAAAAAATGACTTTTGTTGTCTCACTGGCTCATTTCTGTGAAACTCATGGTTCTTCCACCATCCTGTGCACCCAGCCAATCCCTGCTCTTGAAGATCTTGAACAGTACTATATTGAACCTCCATCTTCATCAACTGTTTGCAACTCATGTCAATTAGTCATTCCACAGAAATTCACTAATCTTCCTTATAACTTATATACTACTTCAAGTTCATCTGCTGGGAAAAATAGAGGTTATTTATCAACTCAATATCCAAGATCTAATGAACAATCAAGAGCTTTGAATAGAATTATAAACAAAGAATTCACAATAGAACCAGAATATTCAAATAGTAAACCTCATGTCTTTGGTGATTATCATAATGCTTATACTGCTGCTGTGGGGTTTAAATTGGTAGATGGTACAGCTAGAGGTGCTGAAAGAAGATATTCTCTAATGGTTATTTCAACTGTTGAAAATGAATTATACGATAATTCAAAATTAAATACAATTATGACTAATTTAGAATCAATGGTTAAATATATCAAGAATAGAAATGTTACTTTGAATAATATCAGACGTAGAAATATTGATAATAATGATACTTTTTTACGTAAAGCTTCAGAAATACCAAAGACTAATAGTTTAACTGAAATCTTAGATGATGATGAAATCTTTGTTAGATTACATCTGTGGGCTGCTGATTTATTAGAAAATATAAGTTAAATTTAACTTATTCATGGTCATATCAAATAAATTAGATTAATATAATAGAATACACAATTAATAGAAAAATACAACTAATAATAAAAGAAATAAAAAATATATATATCAAAAAGAATGGGGAAAGAATATAACAACAAAATAATACCAGCTAATTAAGATATGTTACACAACCTCTTCATCAGGATATCCTCTTAAATCTAATGTTAAAGTTTTAGAAGAATTCAACATTTGTTCACGGTAAATACCAACTAATGCATCACTTCTTTCAAATAAACCATTCTTTAAACTAATAACAATAAATTGGAAATCTGGTCCAGAATTTTTGGTAATATAATTAGCAATTTTATTAACATTTGCATTATCTAAAGCTGCATCAACTTCATCAAGAACAAAAAATGGTGATGGATGAAATGAATGAATAGCAAATAATAAAGCTAAAGCAGCAATGGTTTTTTCTCCACCTGATAACAATTCCATATCCCTAAATCTCTTCATTGGTGGCATTGCATGATATTTGATACCCGATAGATAAGGTTCATCTTCATCTTCTAATGTTAAATATGCTGATCCACCTAATGGAGAGACTGTACTTTTAGTTAATTCTTTATAGATTGAATCAATTTTAGATGAAATATGATTAAACGCATCCATAAATAAATCGTATCTTCTTTTTTTAATATCTTGGAATTCAGAATCAATTCTTTTTTCTTCAGATCTAGCATTTGTAAATTCAGAATCAATATCTTCTAATCTAGTTTTTGCATCATTTAATCTATCTCTTGCTTTAACATTTGGATTTAAATTAGAAATTTCTGTTGTTAATTTATCAATTTTTTCATTAAAATAGTTTTCAATTTCATCAATTGTTTTTAAATTTTTATATTCAGCTTTTAATGAACTATAATCAACTTCTAATTCCATATCTAAATTATCATTATTATCTTCATCATCATCATCTTCATTTTCATCTGCATCATCCATTTTAATATTATCTAATGAACCAAACACTAAAGGTAATTTAATATTTTCTAATTTACAAGCTTTTAATATATTAACTTTATCCATTTTACATTTTTCAATTGATTCTTCATAACCAGTAATTTTTCTATTTAAATCATTAATTTCCATTCTTAAATCATTCATATTTGATTCTTGTAAATTAGTTTCTTGTAATGCTTTTTTTAATTCATTATTAAATTTATCAAATTCTTCTTTATAAACTTCAGATTCACTTTCTAATTCATCAATTTCAATTTCTAAATCTTTTTTTTCTTTATTTAATTGATTTAAATTATTTTCAAATTTTAATTTATCATTTTTAATTTTATTTAATCTTTTATTAAATTCATCAAATCTTTCATTTTCAAAATTTAATTTATTTTCTAAATGTTGAATTTGTTTTAAAAATCTTGTTTTATCTTGATTATGTTCTCTATTTTTTGATCCAATTGTATCTTCAAATTCATTAATATTATTAAAATCATAATCATTACAAAATTTATTATAAATTTCAATTTGAATTAAATTTAATTCATTTTCAAATTTTTCTAATTGTTTATCTTCATTAATTTTTAAATTTAATTTATTAATTTTATTATCAATTTCATTTAATAATCTTTGTTGATTTTCAATTTCAACTTCAATATCATCAATAATTCTTTTTAAATCAATTTTTGAATCTTTTAATGAAGGTAATTTATTTTCTAATAAATAAATTTCATCTTCTAATTTTTTATCTAATAATTCACTTGGTGATTTATTTTGAATTTCAATTAATTTTAATTTTAATTCATCTTTTTCATTATTTAATTTTTGTAATTGAGATTTATCCCATCTTCTAGTTGAATTTGAACTTAAACCACCAGTCATTAAACCAGATTTATGAATTAATGAACCATCTAATGTAACAGCTTTAACATCAATTTTTCTATCCCATTTAACATGATTTGCAACTTGTAATGTATCACAAACAATTGAATTACCACATGCATATTGAATTGCTTTTTCAAATTCAGATTCATAATCAATAATATCTAAAGTTGGTCTTGTTTTATCATTAATTGTTCTTAAATTTGGATTTGGTGGTTTTGATTCAACTGTATCCATTGGAATAAATGATGCAACACCTAATCTTTGTTCTTTTAAATATTCAATACAACTATTTGCAGTTGTAATTGTATCAACAACAATTGAATCGAAATTTTTACCTAATACAGTTGAAACAGCTAATTCATATTTTTTTTGTTTTGGTTTACATAAATCATATAATAAACCTTTAACTCCTGGAAATAATCTTTTTAATGTTGAACAATTATCTCTAATTTTTTTTTCTCTTTTTGATTCTCTATGAATTGCATTTAAATCATTAATTTCAATTAAAATTTGTTTTAAATTTGAATTAATTGAAAATTCTTCTTTTAAGAATTTTTCTCTTGAAGTTTTTAAATTATTTAATTTTAATTTATTATTTTTAATTGAATTATTAATTTCATTTAATTGAAATTCTAAATCTTTAAATTTATTTAAATTTGAATTTTTATTTGAATTTAAATCTGAAATTCTATTAAGGATAAAATCTTTTTGTTTATTTGAATTTTCAATATCAGTTAATAAACTTTGTCTTTCTTCTTTTAATTCTAATAATTTAGATTCAATATGACCACCTTTCATTAAAAATTCTTCTCTTAAATTTTTATAATCAATTAATGCATTTGGATTAACTGATTCAGATTGAGTTTTTTCAAATTCAGATAAATAATTTTCATAAGAAGTTTTAATTTTTGATAATTGATTTGAAGTTTTATTAACAATTTCAAATTGATCATCTTTATCATTATTAATTGATTTAATTCTATTTTCATAATTTGAAATTTTTTTAATTATATGAGAAATTTCAGAAGAAATTGGAATTAATTTTAATTGTTTTGATTTAATTGAATTATTTGAATTATTAATTGAATTTTCTAATTTTTTACATTCTTGATCTTTTGATAATTGATTTTTTTTAAATTTTAATAAATTTGATTCTAATTTATTAATTTCTTTATTTAATTTTTTTAAATTAATTTTTGAATCATTTAAATTATTTGAATTTAAATCGATTTCATCTTCTTGTAAATTTAATCTAGTTAAATATTTAGATTGAATAAATTTAGTCATTTGTTTAAATTTAGAATCAAATAATTCAACTTCAGCACATTGATTTCTATATTGATTTAATTCATCTCTTAAAGTTCTTTTTTTTGAATTTTTTAAAGCAGTTTGATCATGAGCAGTATCTTTTGAATCTAATAAAGTATCATAATCATGTTTTAATTCAATTGAACTACTAATAGTTTCAATTAATTTAGTTAATTCAATTGAAGATTGAGAAGCAATTTTTTCAACATCACCTTGAAAAACTAAGAAATTTCTAGCTTTAATTAAAATATTTTCTTTATTTAAAACATTTGAATATTGAGTAGCAGTAACAGATTTACCATTAATATTATAATCACTTGAACCAGATGAATTAATTGATCTTTTTAATTTTAAAATTTCACCATTTGATTTTTCATAAATTGCCATAACATAAGCAGTTGTTGGTTCATCTTCATCATCAACATCATTATTATTATTATTATTATTATTATTATTTTCAGAATCCATAACTCTACCTCTATAAATCAAATCTTTCATATTGGCAGATCTTAAATGATTTGATCTAATACCTAGAACAAAAGAAATAGCATCCATCATATTTGATTTACCTGACCCATTTGGACCAATGATTGAAGTAAAGAAAGCAGTACCAAACCCAATTGAAGCAGTGCCTCTATAAGACTTGAAATTGTTTAGTTCTAATCCCACTAGTCTTCCCATGATGATAGTATAGAATGTGAAGTGATAAAAGTAAGATAAATCAATAAAAACACGGTCTGTTCCCTTTTTTCTTCCCTATTGCCTTTCCTTTAAATGAAATGGATTTACGCGTACACACCGGTGCACCAGCGGGAGGCGCACGACCTTCTCGGAATTCGGAACTGCCCGCAGACACCCGCGCACCGCATTAATCACATGTGTCTCTCGAGCCGCACCAGATCCAACATTTTGAAAATTGAAAAATTTATTCGTTTTCCTTTAGTTTATTCGTTTAGTTTATAACTTTATACGAGTTACCCTTTTTATAACCTTTGTTGTTTCCTGTCTGCTTTCTTAGTTATCTTCTTTTGATTCTATTTCTATTTCATTGATTATTTCTGACTCATTCAATTCTATCAATTATCAAATAAATCATGAAAATATCCGAAAAATTACAACAAGCTCATATAAATGACAATTCTCCAGCTACTTTCTCATTCGAATTCTTTACTCCTAAAACAACTCAAGGTGTTCAGAATTTATATGATAGAATGGATAGAATGTATGATTTAAATCCTTTATTTATTGATATCACTTGGAATGCAGGTGGTAGATTATCAACTTTAACAACTGAAATGGTTAATACAACTACAACTGTTCTAGGTTTAGAAACTTGTATGCATTTAACTTGTACAAATATGAAATTGGAATTAATTGATAATGCTTTAAAATCGGCTTATCAATCTGGTTGTCAAAATATTTTAGCTTTAAGAGGTGATCCTCCATTAGATGGTTCTGAATCAACTGGTGAATTTAAATATGCTAAAGATTTAATTAAATATATTAGATTAAAATATGGTAATCATTTTAATATAGGTATTGCAGGTTATCCTGAAGGTCATCCTGAAGAATCAGATCATTTAAAAACTTTACAATATTTAAAAGAAAAACAAGATGCTGGTGGGGATTTTATTGTTACTCAAATGTTTTATGATGTTGATTTATTTATTCAATGGTGTAAAGATATTAAAGAATTTGGTATTACAATCCCAATTATTCCTGGTATTATGCCAATTTCAACTTATTCTGCTTTTTTAAGAAGAGCTAAATGGTCTGAAATTCATATTCCACAAAAATTCTTAGATAGATTAAATCCAATTAAAGATGATGATTCTAAAGTTAGATTAGAAGCTAATAAATTAATTATTGAAATGTGTCAAACTTTATTAAATTCAAAAGTTGTTAATCATTTACATTTTTATACAATGAATTTAGAAAAATCAACTTTAATGATTTTAGAAGGTTTAAATTTAATTTCAAAACAACAAATTATTGATATGAAACAACCTTGGAGGAAATCTTTAAATCCAAATAGAATTAATGAAAATGTTAGACCAATTTTTTGGAAAAATAGAAAATTTACTTATATTCAAAGAACTTCAAATTGGGATGAATTTCCAAATGGTAGATGGGGTGATTCAAGATCTCCTGCTTTTGGTTCTGTTGAATTAAGTGATCATGATTTAATTAGACATTCTCCTTCTAAAATTATTAATTTATGGAATTATCCAATTGATTTAAAACATTTAACTAATTTAACAATTGATTATTTAAATGGTGAAATTTTATGTTTACCTTGGTCTGATTCAAAAATTACAAATGAAATTAATATAATTAAATCAAATTTAATTGAATTAAATTTAAAAGGTATTTTAACAATTAATTCTCAACCTTCAATTAATGGTATTAAATCAAATGATTTAATCTTTGGTTGGGGTCCATCAAATGGTGTTGTTTATCAAAAACAATATTTAGAATTTTTAATCCCAACAAATAAATTACAATTATTAATTAATAAAATTGATAAAATTAATTCAAATGAATTCAATTTTACTAATTTATTAAGTTATTATTCAATTAATTCAAATGATAATATTAAAACAAATTGTGATCATGGTACAATTAATGCTGTTACTTGGGGTTGTTTCCCAGGTAAAGAAATAATTCAACCAACTGTTGTTGATAAAATTTCATTTTTAGCTTGGAAAGATGAATTTTATTTAATTTTAAAAAAATGGAGTTCAGTTTTTAAGAAAAATGATTCAGATTCAGATTTAGATAATGAATCTAAATTATCAAGTGAATTTTTAGATGATTTATATAATAATTATTCATTAGTTAATATTGTTGATAATGATTATGTTACAAATCCAAATTCTAGAATTTTTGAATTATTTAATAATTTATAATTCAATTAAGCTATATCCTTTTTTTGCATATCACCCCTACCACTTCTTTACACGTTCTATTTTTTAATTTTAAGAAATAAACATCAACTGTTGTTTCTTTACTATATAATTACTTCCCCAAAAACACCCAAAATTCCCTTGCGTTTCTACTTTTTTTTCCATTTTATTTTTTATTTTTATTAAATTGTTATTTTTGAAAAATATCTTTTTATTTTTATTTTTACTTTTATCTTTATTTTATTTTATTTTATTTTGTCATTATCTTTTATTATTATTATGTATACTCTATATATCGTCACTGCTTTTCTATTTGCATCCTTCAACGGGTTTTATTTAATTCAAATATTTAATTAGAAATAATAAAAAAAAAAAAAAGAATTAAATTAAATTAAATTAAATAAAAAAAAAAAAAAAATTCGCACTGAAATTTCACTTGAAAAAAGAAGAGCCCATTAAGGGCCTTTAGAGGTTGATAATGAAATCTATCTAGAATCCAGATATTTCAATTAAATTCATCCTACTTTCCCACTTAATTTCATGTATGGATCCAATATGACGGATTCAAATATAGATATCAATAGATTAATGAGTCATATAGAGAGCACAGAAAGTTCTAATTCAATAGATAGTAACAATGATCTTATAGATAATGATGATGATGATGATGAATCATCAAGAAGAAGAATTACAAAAGATAATACTAATTCAAGTGGTGATCCATTTGATGCTAATGAATTCATAAATGAAGAATATCATGATCATGATGATCATAGTCATAGTAATATGAAATTGGTTATTAAATCATTAATTTGGTTGGTTTATGCTTTATTCCCATTAATTATAATTATTTTATTATTAACAAATTATTCAATATCTGATATATTAGATACAAGTTATGATTATGTTGATAGTCAGTTTACTTCATTGAAAGATAATAAGAAAAATGATTTTTATAAACCGGATTTACCTTCAACTTATGATGATTCAAGTAAATATGATGATTATAAAATTGAATTTTATGATTTAAAAGAATTCGAATCAACTGAAGAAGGATGGAATAATGGTGAAAGAATCTTGTTTTGTGTTCCATTAAGAGATGCTGCACCTCATTTACCAATGTTTTTCACAAATTTAATGAATATTACATATCCACATAATTTAATTGATTTAGCATTTTTAATTTCTGATACAAGTGATTCAACAATGAAAGATCTGAAAAAAACTTTAAAAGATATCCAAAATTTAAATGATAAATCATTACATTTTGGTAGAATTAATATTTATGAAAAAGATTTTGGTCAAATTATTGGTCAATCATTTTCTGATAGACATGGTTTTGCAGCTCAAGGTCCAAGAAGAAAATTAATGGCAATTGCAAGAAATTGGTTATTAACAACTGCATTAAGACCTGATCATTCATGGGTTTATTGGAGAGATATTGATGTTGAAACTGTTCCTTCAACAATTATTGAAGATTTAATGCATCATAATAAAGATGTTATAGTTCCAAATATTTGGAGACCATTACCTGATTGGTTAGGTTATGAACAACCTTATGATTTAAATTCATGGCAAGAATCAGAAGGTGGTTTGGATTTAGCTGATAAATTAGATGAAGATTCAGTTATTGTTGAAGGTTATTCAGAATATGCAACTTGGAGACCTCATTTAGGTTATATGAGAGATCCATTTGGTGATGTTGAAGTTGAAATGGAATTAGATGGTATTGGAGGTGTTTCAATTTTAGTTAAAAGTGATGTTTTTAAAAGTGGTGCTATGTTTCCTGCTTTTTCATATTTAAAACATGCTGAAACTGAAGGATTTGGTAAATTATGTAAAACTATGAATTATTCAGTTGTTGGTTTACCTCATTATACAATTTGGCATATTTATGAACCATCTTCAGATGATTTAAGACATATGGAATGGATGGCTAAAGAAGAAAAAAATAAATTAGAAAAACAAAGATTACAAAAAATTTATAATAAAATTTGGTCAAAAGCATTTGAAAGAGTTGATACTGAATGGGAAACTTTAAAATTTAATGTTTTTAAAAATACTGATTTAAGAAGAAAAATTGATATTGATTGGTCTGAAGTTGATGAATATTTAAAAGAATCAAATGATAATTTTGATATTAATGATTTAAATTCAATTAATAAATTAAGACATGGTGAAATATTTGGTAGTTTCCCATTAAATTCATATATTGATGGTAAACATTATCAATTTGTTAAATTTAAAGATATTAATTCAAATGCAAAAGAAGAAGATATTATTGCTGATGCAATTGAAAATCAAAAAGAAAATCAAGAAGAAATATTAGCTAAAGAAAGAGAAAAACAAGCTAAAAAAGATGAAGAATTAGAAAGAATGTTACAAGTTAAACTGGAAAAAGAAAGAGAATTGGCTGATTTAGAAAAGAAATTTATTGAAAAACAACAAAGACAAGAAAAAGAGGAACAAGAAAAGGAAATGTTAAGACTGAAAGAAAAAGCTGAAGAAAAAAGAATTGAAAAAGAGGTTAAAAAGAGAAAACAAATTGATGAAAAAATTAAATTTAATCAAGTTGCTGTTCAAAAAGAAATGGAAAGAAGAAAACAATTAGGATTAAAAGCTGAATCAGGTGTTAAATTTGATTCAGATGATTTAACTCCATTACAAGGTGATCCAGGAATTAAAAACAGTCCACAAAAACAACAACAACAACAAATTCATAAATTATCTCAACCGATTGAAAATGATGATGAATTGATTAATAATAATAAATTCCAATCAGATGAAGAAATTAAACAAAAACAAAAAGTCCCTCAAGCAGCTATACCAACTTCAGATGATCCAAGATTTGATAAAAAAATATTAGATAATTTAGTTAATAAAGCTATTAATGATAATAAATTCCAATCAGATGAAGAAATTAAACAAAAACAACAAGTTCCTCAAGCAGCTAAACCAACTTCAGATGATCCAAAATTTGATAAAAAAATATTAGATGATTTAGTTAATAAAGCCATTAATGATAATAAATTCCAATCAGATGAAGAAATTAAACAAAAACAACAAGTTCCTCAAGCAGCTAAACCAACCTCAGATGATCCAAAATTTGATAAAAAAATATTAGATGATTTAGTTAATAAAGCCATTAATGATAATAAATTCCAATCAGATGAAGAAATTCAACAAAAGCAACAGGTTCCTCAATTAGCTCAACCAGTTAATCCTGTATTAATTAAAGATAACGAAGGTCCTAAATTAGAAAAGAATGTTTTAGATCAAATATTTGATCAAGCTATACAAGATAAATCTCAAAAATCTGAAGAAATTCAAAAAGAAGCTCCTAAATTAGCTCAACCAGTTTTAGATGAATTGATTAATCAAGCTATACAAAATGCTCAACAAGCTGCAAACTAAAACTAATTTTTTTATGCTTTAATTACTTGTATTTTTTTTTTTTTATTTGTATTTTGGCCCTTTACATTATTTATACGTTTACTATATTATATTACTATTTCTTTTCTTATTTTTTTGCATTTTTTTCACATCATTTACATTTGTTACCTTTATACTACTATTCTTTTACTTGATTTTGTTTCGTTTCGTTTTTTCCCGTATTATATATTATTTTAATATTAACATTTAATTTTAATAGAACAAACATTTTATAATCATTTAGTAAGAAATGGAAATGGAAAACATAAAACATATAAACATAACAAATAATAAAAACAACATAAAAAAATAAAAGCAATTCAAACAAATTAATAACAAATTAATAACAAAAATAGATAAAAACAATAGTAATATAAAACAAATTAATGATGTAAAGGGAAGGTAATAATAACAAAAAAATGGACTGTATATAGTAAATTTACTAGTAAATAAAATAAATTAATTTTAATAACACAAAACACAAAAAAAAAATAAAAAATAAAAAAAAAATAAAATAAAAAAAACTGATAATATCAATCTTCATCGTCATCATCTTCTTCAATTGATTCCATATAAGCAAATTTTCTCCATAATTCACCAGCTTCAACTATAATATTTTCAATATCTCTATTTGATTTCTTAGATTGATGATGTAATTGATGTTGGATTGGAGTTATCGTAGTTGTATTTGAAGGTAATGTTGAATTATGATTAGAATCTGTTGTTGCTGTTGAGATTGTATTACCTAATTCTGATGAATTATCTTGAAGTGTTGAATTATCAGTCAAACCACTATTAGGATTAGAATTATTATTCTTGTTCTTATTATTTTCAAGCATATCATCTAATATTAATTTATTAGATGATGATGTTTTTGATGGTGAACCAATAATTGAATTTGATGATGAAGAATCAACTTGTGATGAATCATTTGATGTGTTGGTATTAGTAGTTGTATTTGATGCAGTAACTGCAAAAAAAGATCTCATTTCAGAAGTTTTTAATGATGATATATTATTTAATAATTGTTTAATATCAGATTGATCTAACTCCATAATTGTATATTCTTTTGATTTTAAAAATGCTAAAGCAATGAAAATAAATTGAACTTGTGGATCCATTTCTGAATAAGGTAAATTCTTAATTGGTTCAATATCATCTTCTTTATTAATTGTATTTAAAGTTGGTGTTGTTATATTAAAATGATCCAACAGAGTTTTAATTGATGATGAACGACCATGATTATTACTATCTTGATTCGATATATCTAAATCAACATCTAATGGATTCCAGAAAATATCAGGACCTAATAAATTAACTTGTTCATCAGTTAATTCATTTAATTGTTTTAAATCTCTTTCAAATTTATAAAAATCAACTCTATAACCTAATATAATATCCCAAACTCTTGATCTATCATATCTTGAAAAAACTTTTGAACCACAATATTTTAACCACCAAATTATCCAATCACTTTTCAAACAATCTTCATCAGATAAAAATTTATGTAATTCAGGTAATAATTTTCTTAAACAATAAAGAAAAAATGAAACTTTATCTTCAATTGTACCACCATTTTTTGGTAAATCCGTATATTTTCTTTTAATTTTATCCTCTTTTGATAATTTTTTAATTGGAGATTCTTTTTTCTTCTCCTTCTCTTTTTTTTGCTTTTCTTTTTCTTTTTTTAATTTTGATGGATTTGGAATATGTAATATAACTAATACCATTCTTTCATAAATTTCAGCAAAAGACATTGGCTTAAATGGATAAGCACCAGGATCATAATAAACATTAATACTTGAATCACTTGTATTAGTTGAAGAAGTTGTTAAACTATTAATTGATTTTGGTGAAGAAGAGAAATTTGAAGTAGTATTTGAATTATAAGCAGAAGAAGAATTTAATGAAATTGGTTCATTATCCATTCTTTCAAAATAATTATCATTAATGTTTCTTAATTTAGTACCATTTTTAGCAACATCATCTTTACCACATAAAACAAATTGAGAATTTGGTAAAGCTGGTACCCATTCAGCTAAACCTAAAGCAATCCAAGTTAAACCTGAATTATAATTAATTAATGAACCCCATTTTTTTAAGAATTTAATAATTGCATTTAATATAATTTCAAACATTTTATCTTGAATTTCAAATAAATCTTTTAATTCTGATGTTAAAACTTTTGGTTTATAACGTTCAGCATTTCTTAAATATTTTCTTAAATCGAATTTAATTTGATTTATTGGAATTTTGTTATTATTATTATTGTTATTATTTTCATCATCTTCTTCTTCATCGTCATCATCTTCTTCATCAGGTTCAATGAATGGATTTTGTACAAATGGATGATATTTTAATAAGATTGGCCAAATTTTATATCTTAAAGAAGGAGGTAAACCCCTTTGCCTTGAGATCATTGCTAAACCAGTAACATTTTTTGACCTTATAAATTCATTACATAAATCCAATAATTCTGGAACTTCAGTAATTAAAGGTTTACCTTTAAACTTCATACCAGCATATTTATTTGATTTAGTATTATTATTCTTGTTGTTGCTGTTGTTGCTGTTGTTGCTGTTGTTGCTGTTATTATTATGGCTTGAAGAAGCTGAAGATATGATTGATCTTCTAGAAGGAGAATTATTCAAAGACCGAGAATCGGTTGAAGGAGGGAAAAGTAATGGATTTGAAGAAGAAGTAGGAGAAGTTGAATCAGTATTAGATGATACCAATAGATCGGCTAGCATGTTGTATGTTGTTTATTTTTAATGTTTTAATATATTAATTGATTTATATAATTGGATTAAATCTTGTGTAAATTTAAATATAAGTCTAACTCTGGGGAAGAAAAGGCAAAATTTTAATAAAAGTTTTCTAGTATTGTAATTATTTGGTTATAACTTCATTGTTTTTAAGAGGAGAGATAGATAAAAAGAAAGTGTGAGAAAGTGAAGTGAATAGATCAAAGAGAATCAAGTGGATAAGAATAATAGAGAGTCTTGTTGTAGCTAGTTGTAGGTAAACAGGAAAGAAAAGATCAAAAGATCAAAAGATCAAAAGACTGTTTGCAACTGTCACTTGACGAAAAAAAAAGGGAAAAGTCGGTCGACGCGGGCACGTGACTTTCTGGCGATCGACGCGCGGGTGAGTAAAACAGTTTTTATTACTAGAGAAGATGATGTTGATGGTGTTGGTGGATTCAAGTGGTATTAGTCTTAATCATATCAGTCTGCCATGTTCATCTGCTCTATATCAGGCCACGAAACTAGTCAGCCAGTGCTTTCTCCTAGATCAAATAGAATCTTTGATAAACATCTGATTGAAACTTATATAAATGAAAATTCAAAAGATCCAATAAATAATGAACAATTATCAATTGATGAATTAATCCCAATTTCAATTGATATTCAAACTATTGATTTGAAAAATTCAAATAAAACTTCAATTCCTTCATTATTAACTAATTTTCAAAATGAATGGGATTCTGTTTCATTAGAATTATTTCAACTTCGAAAACAAGTTTTAAATTTAAAAAAAGATTTATCTTTATCTTTATATAAACAAGATGCTGCTATTAAAGTTGCTTCTAATGCAATTAATGAAAAATTAGAATATAAAAATAAATTAGAATTGTTATCAAAAGAAATTGGTTTAAATGGTGGTCCATTACCTACTTCAACTACAACAACAACAACTGAAAATTTTAATTTAATTGATTCATTACAAACTTCAAGAGATGAATTATTTAAATTTAACAAATCAAATAAAACTAAATTCCCATTTGATTTACATTCTAATTTATCAATTAATCAAATTAATCAATCTCAATTACCTACTAATAATATAACCATTGCAAAATTAAATCCAACTTCAAATAAAATTGCAATTACATTTAAAAAATCAATTCAAATTATAAATTTATTAAATAATGAAATTGAATATGAATATTCATCATCAAGTCCAATTTCAATAATTCAATGGATTGATAATGATGATATTTTATTTAATAATAATGGATTACATTATATTAAATATTCAAATTTAGATTTTGAATTATCAATTAATAATAATGGCTTAAAAAATATAATAAAACATCCTAAATTATCATTATTTATTGCAATTTTAGAAAAATCAATTAAATTATTTGATTTAAGTAATAAATTCTCAATTGAAAAAGAAATTGAAATTGAATCATCTAATAAATTAACTAATGTAATTGATTTACATCAAGATGGTTTATTATTAGGTTTAACTACAAATAAATCATCAGTTATTATTTATAATTTATTAAAATTAGAAATTGAATTGATTATTGAATTACCAAAAAATTTAAAAACTTATCATATTACAAATTTAAAATTTTCAACAAATGGTTATACATTAATTATTGAATATTCAAATAGTAAGAAAAATAGTACATTATTAAAATTTTTTGATTTACGTAAAGGTTCATTCCAAGATATTGAATTAAATATTAGTTTTAATAATTTTAATTCAAAATCAAATGGTAAATCAATTAGTATTAATAAATCTGGTAGTGTTTTAATTATTGGTAATGAAATAATCAAATATTTGAAAAAAGAAAAAACATGGACTGTTAATGAGAATAAATTAATTGATTCAAAAGAAGAAATCAAAGATGTTGTTATTAGTAATGAGAATCAAATTAAATTGGTTTGTGATGATTCTGTGTATGATTTAGAAATAACTGTATAGATAGATTAAGTAATATCACAACATTTTCGCTGTCGTTGTCTTTCACCTGAATTTTTCTCAGATCAAAGTTGTAAACAAATTAAAGGTATTTCATTAATTGTTATTCTTTTCATGTAAACAGTTAATACACACAAATATTGAGCAACAAAGATGACAAATATGACCATATTAGAACTAAAAGTGATTACTGAATTTGAATTTGTATCTTCAAATGATTTAATTACCTAGGAAGGATGAAGAAATATTTATATCAATAAAAATAAATCATTGTTTGAAACTCAATTCATTTTTTTCTATTTAAATTGACTAGTGAACATTCATATGACCCATCGAACTTGATTAGTGGAAAGTGTTTTACAAGCTTAACAAGATGGTATTGATAGTACTTTCTTCAATAATAAAATTTTAAAGTGGTATTAAATAGAACTAATTAAATTTATATTTGATTTATCAGATGTTTTACTAGCTTATTTTTGATTTAATTGAAATAGTTTGATTCTGATGATAACAACGGCAAGCTGAAAGAAAAATTTGAAAATGATATATCCTGATTCCTGATCAAACTATAGAAATTTTAATCTCATCAACAAGTGGAAAACAGAAATTATTAGATGATATATCAAAATGATAAATTAAAAAGTTATTAGATCGATGATAAACAAAAACAGAAAATCTCAGAAACTTCAAAATTGATTGATAATGCTCTGATTCTGATACCTATTTCAAAACTTCGAGAGCAAGAATCACTTCTGAATCATAAGAGTCAATATGTGCTAAAACTTTTCATTTAAAGGTTGCAGGCTACAACCATAAACCCATCAAAAAATGCTGGTTTAACAACTTTATATATAATTTTGCAAATATAACAATAACAATTTTCAAAAATCAATGGATGGAATCAAGAATCAGCAAAATAGAATATCAAATTATTCAATCATTGCTTAATTATTAAGATATTTAACTATTGTTGCTAATGATATGGTCAAATTAGTTGATGGATTGGGGTTTTCAATATAAAATTAAATTACAATATGTTAATGTTACATTTAATGATCATCAATTGTTGGCTCAAGTGTTATTGGTATTGGTTCATTGTGTGTTGATAAATTGAATTTCTTTATGTTTATTGAATATAAACTTTTATTAGATGATATATTTACTAAATCAGATGGATTAATGATTGAAGAAACAGTTAAAATTATTGAAGAAGATTATATGATATCATACCAAGAATATCTAAATGATGAGCTATTCATATCATTATTTGATTTAGCTTTAGGTAAATATTTAATAACATATTTTAGTTAAATGCATGAAAGGAAAACAGTTTTTGATAAGAAGAAATTTTTGTGCATTAATTAGTGATTCATTTATTAAATATGATAGCGTTAGTATATTAAATAAAGATATTCCAATTTTAGATTCAATAGTTTCTATTTTATGTGAGTATGAATCAGAGAATGATTATATTGAAAAATGGAAGGAAATTAAAAGTTGGTTTTGGAATATAGCTGTTTCATTTATTAGAATGCTATTAGAATTTAAAAATTTAAAAGATTTTAGAGTTAAATGAATTTTAAAAGAATGTTCCTTAGTTATAGTTGAAGAATTTAATGAAGTTACATTACGAGAGATTTTATAATAATTGAAGTTTGTATCCACTTTTTTTTGTAATACCAAATATATTACTAGCTAATTGACTAACATTAATTATAAAAATTGAATCATTACAATTATAAAACGTAACACGCAATTTAATTGAATTCATTAATATAACAACTACAGCAACAAATTTCAAAAAAATATTAAATTCATTAAGATTGAAAGATAATTATAAAAGTAAAACAATAAAACGATATGAATAAATGAGAAGTAAAACTTAATCTAGGAGTCAAATTTGAAATATGAAAAACAAAAACAAAAACAGAATTAAACAATGAAATCAGCAAAATATTATAAATTAACAATCAATTCCTTTTTTGATATTGTTTATCATCCAGGCTAAGAGAACCCATCTAGGGGTAAAACCATAATCATGTATACTAAACTTTTTAACTCTATATGGAGTTCTTGTTTTCAAAGGAGGTAAAAAAGACAAACAAAAGATAATCAATTGAGTCTGTTAAGAAAATTGACTCAGAATTAAAAACTTTAGAATATGAAAATAATTGTTCAAGAATTCCTTCCAATCCATAGCTTGGATCTTCTCCTTTGTTTTTTTCTAGAATTTCAAAATATGGGCCTATGGGGTATTTTTTTATCTCAGTTATCAATACAGTTAAGTTTCTAGACTCGTCTTTCACAACTAAATCTGTTCTTAATTTCCCAGGATTCTTTTTGGTTTTTGTTGTCTTAGTTACTTCACTTTTTAAATCAAGGTTTATTTCAGTGTTAGTATTTTCAAATAATAAGTTGATAAATGATAGAACTGGAGCCAGAGTATGTATTCTAGCAGAATAAGAGTAATCTTCTTCTTTGGAATTAGGATTGAATGATGATCCATTTGCATCAACCAACACATCATTTAATCCATCAATAATAACGTCATCTGGTTCATCGATTGAATCTAAAATTTTGCATTGGAATTCACTATCATCGTTTCAATTAGCTCTTCAAACTCACCATTATGATCCTTTTGATACTTTAAATTGACTTTTTTATTAATATTCTGAACTGTAGCACTTTTGGACCCTTGAGCGTTTGGAGTACATGTATCTTTATCAAAAGCAGCTGAGATGTTTTCTTGACGAAAACTCATGAACATCTTATAGTAATATCTTTTAACATCTTTATTACTTAATATCAACTGTTTTATTTTTTTAGTAACTAAAATATATTGTTCTTTTCCAATACTAGACAATCTTTCAGAAAATTTCTCAAGAGAGTAGTAAGGGTCAGTACCTTTATTTTCAGTTATAAATTTTGTGAACTTAGAATAAATATCATCTGCTAATTCACTGCTTTTTTTGTTTAATTGAGTTGCTTTAGACTTAACAGGTTTGATGAAGTTTTTATCAGTAGCAAGTAAGAATGCAAGTTTTGATGATGATGTTTTACTTTTGCTTTTTGATTGTTTTGTAACTCCAGGTGGCATTTTTAGCTAATTTTTGAGTATTAAAAGTTGATAAGTTTTTTAGTAATTAAATACAATCCAAAAGAATGCATGCATATTTAATCTTGATTAATTGATTATAAATTTATAATTGTATAAATTCAACAATTATAAGTAAGCACAATTCATTGGGCGACGGGCGTTGCACTGCATCTAAAAGATTCTAAATATCACCACATAGATTTTTCTTCAATCAATCAAATGCGATTGGAAAGGTACAATATCATAAAATGGTTCTTTTAAGTTTTTGATAGTTAGATTAATATCAATGTATTGCTCTTTCCAATCCTTGTTCTGGTTTATCTCAAAAGAGTGCTTTGAATGCTCATCCGTAAGGCTTTTAGTTTTATGATCTTTCTCATATAGCCAAATTTTGTTTAGTTCACGGGGAGAATTGATTAATTCATTTTTCAAAACTAAATTACAGCAAATAAACTTATTATAACTTTCTATTTCAAGTCTTTCTGGAACAACATCAGGTAAATATATATTTATATGTTTAGTTTCCCACTTTGAATCGTACTTGGAAATTACAAAACGACATGATTTTATATCACCAAATTTCAACTTTCCCAAATCAAAATCAACGAAACAAGCAAAATTGATAGAAACTTCAACTTTTCCTACTCCACTCCATGTAATATGAGTATTCCAAAACTCAATAATATCCACAGGATTTTCAATTTCAAATAAATCTAACTTTAAGAACTTCACAGATTTGGGATATCTAGTAAAAAAATTACCTGTTTGAAGTAAAGCTTCAATATAATCAACGAATGGGGGAATAAATTTATTATTGCATGGTTCCCCTTCTAAAGATAAGTTCGAAATTTTCAACACTTTTAGATTTATCAAGTGAGAGCAATCGTAAATTGTAACTAGGTCATATGAATATGGATGAAGCTCCAAATATTTCAAACATTTTGGTAAAGAATTAATAAAGCGTTGGGCATATTTGATCTTAGTAACATTCTGGCAACTTTCTATTTCAGCAGTAAATGTAACTTTTTCCAATGATGAAAGCTCAGTAGTATTTGAGATTTGTGGAATGATTTCCCAATTTTCATACAGTTTAATTTTAAGAAAAACAAGGGTTGTTGGAAGACTTACAAAATCTTCTTTAAATAAACATTGTTCAAAGATCAAATGTTTGATATTCTTCAATGGATCACCATCAAATATAGCATATTCCAAAAAGGAACTAGAACCACGGTACGTACGGTATGGAAAATTAAATGCAGTAGACTTATTAGTAATTATTGATTTTAGATCGTAATTGTGTGATAAGAGATTCAGAAACTTATTTTTTAAAGGAAACGTTTCCAATATAGCGATTTCAATCACAAATTGAGATATTGGTTTTTGATAAACGTTAAGTGAAATATCTAGTTCATAATTTATAAATGGATTTAAAGTTTTATTCAAATATTTGCATGGATCAGATCCGTAAAAAGAAAAATCAAATCTTATTCTAAATATGATATGTTTTCTGAAGCTGGTTTCTGACTTACACCATTCATCAAGTTCCTGTGATACATTGTAAGTAGTCTCGTACTTTAAAAGGTACAAGTAGAGGGTCGTTAGATTTGGCATAAATTTCAAAAATTTAAATAAGCTTTCTCTTCTTACAAAATGATCTTCTATAGTTAAATTTCTCCAATTTTCTTTCTTAATGTAGTGGATGTCTAATGATGTGATATTTTGGAAGCATTCCTCTAGCTCTTCAAAATTTGTCATATCATAATTATCATAAAACACCATTGCATAGGTTCTGAAAGATGAACTTAAAAGTTCAAAAATTGAGAAATATTTTGATAGTTGGGCATCCTTTACCGAACAGATGTTATCAAGCTCTAAAGAATTACCAACAACTTTATTTGTAACCATAAATTTGATTAATTTTTCCACACTTCGTGATTGAAAATAGAGTTCTGATTTCTTTTCACTAAATAAAATTGAATTCAACTTTTCACATTTAATAAATAATTTTCCATAACCATGAATTCTAAAATCACATTTATTTAAAATTTGAGAAATAATTATATCAAGATTTTTGTTGAGACCGATAGTTTCAATTAATTGATCAATTGTTAAATTATCAATTATTATCATTTTAAAGATAATTTCTTGAACTTCGAATGGTAAAAATAACAAAATTTGAGTTCCTATTGAATTATCGGTAGCACTACTATTCTTTTGTAATCTTTTCTTCACTTTAATTGATGCATGATTCTCAAGCAGATGTTTATGAGAATTTTTATTCATTTTGAAATCATTCATGTACTGGTAAAGTGTAACAAGCTAATAGTAATTAATGATGATGATAATGTGATTGTGTTTAGTTGTTTGCTGTTATTTCTCTTAAGTTTACATTCTATATTCCGGATATTTTCAAAATTGGCCGCTTGAAATGGCGCTAACGTCCCGGAATACTCACCATTTTCTGCTTAAGAATACGAATGAGGCGAATCTCTTTATTTTTTGAAGATACATTATTGTTATAAGCAATGTTAAAAAGTGTTGTGAATATTATGAAAGAAGTCCCAAACAACACCATCATAAGCATAACCATGGTAAAATTTAAAATTTTACATGTATTTTGGTGGAGCCAGTTGGCCAGTCCGCAATGACTCCGCATAGAAAGGGAAGTTGCCGCCGGAATAACCGAATTAATTAAAACTATAACTAGTTTTTCAATAATAATTTCATTAAAATTTTAAATTATACACGTATAAAAGAAAAGGGCAGGATCAATATATATTAATAAGTCTATTCAATAAACTTACCTCTATTAACAACAAATGCTTCTAAAACAGAAATAGCTGCATATAATCTATTTTCAGCTTCTGGAAAAACAATTGAGTTTGGTGAATAAAAAACTTCATCAGAAACTTCATCTTTATGTCTTGGTAAACAATGCATGAATTTCCAATTTGGTGCAGCTAGTTTAGTTAAATCTGAATTTATTTGAAAATTTTGGAATTGTTTTAATTTAGCTTGAGTTTCAGCTTCTTGACCCATTGAAACAAATGTATCAGTAACTAAAATATTAGCATTTGAAGCAGATTGTTTTGCATCATGAGTTAATTCTAATGAAGCACCAGTTTCTTCAGTTATCTTTTTAGCTTCATCAATTATAATTTTATCAATTTCGATACCTTCTGGTGTTGCAATTGAAACATTAATACCAAATTTCATAGCAGCAATTGCTAAATCATTAATAACATTATTTGAATCACCTATCCAAGCTAATTTTAAACCTTTTAATTCACCAAATTGTTCTTTGATTGTTAATAAATCACAAACAGCTTGTAATGGATGATAAGTATCACATAATGAATTTATAATTGGAACTGAAGAATATTTAATTAAATCTTGAATATCTTGATGTCTATTAACTCTTGCAAATATACATGAAGTCATTGAAGAAATAACTTTAGTTGTATCTAATAAAGATTCATTAACACCTAATTGAATATCATCTTTACCTAAAAACATTGGATGACCGCCAAAATAAACTGATGCACCTTCTGATGAAATTCTAGTTCTAGTTGATCTTTTAGTAAATAATAGAGTAACTGTTTGTCCAGTTAAAACAGGATTGGATGCTAAATGTTTACCAGATTTAATCAATGATTTATGATGACCAGCTCTATTGACTAATGATTTGAATTCAGGAGTTGTTAAGTCAGAGATTGAAATTAAATGTCTCATTGATGGTTTAATTGTTGTTGTAAAAGATCTTTTAGAAATAGTTTGAATAAAAGACATATTGAAAGTAGGAGTATATAGAAATAAAGAAGAAGGAGTAGTAATAATGATTTCTAAAGGAGAAGCACTGGCTTTTAAATGATCAGCTGATAAACAGATACTGAAAAATGAGTCAACAAAAATTCATTCAACATATAGAAATAAAAAAGAACAGATTTGAAAAAATATGATTCGACGAAAATTTAGCGCGCTGCCCGATTGGGAAGTCACGTGCAAAATATCACGTTTCGCTCGGGTTTGAGAGCTCGAGCAGAGATCTTTTTATTTAGTTGATTCTGTTTAGTTATATAAATGATTGCAATAAATTGATGGCTTGTTGATGTTCAGTTTTCATTATAGTCAGTTCTTGAGTGAAATTTGGAATTGGTTTAAGTTTTAATCCGAATGGTATCCTACTAACGTTGAATCCAGTAGTTGAATGAGGTTTAACACTATCATGAATATTATCAATTGATTCACTATCCTCATTACATTTTGTATCTGAAGATGAATTAGATGATATTTGAGCATTATATAAAGCTTCTTCAATTTTCATTTTACGTAATTTGGTCTGAATATCTTTTTCATTTTCAGTGCTACCATCAGTTAATCTTTCATCTTGATCTACTATAATACCATCCATTCTATCATTATTATTATTATTATTATTTATGGATTTAGTCTTAATCTTTATTTGATGCTTTTATTTGCTCATCTTTCAATTCATTTTCTAATTCTTTTCTAAATGCTCTATCTTTATGTTCATGGAGTTCTAAAGAGGGTAAGATTTTGGGTGTAGTATCTTTACTTGGTTCAGGGTAAACATCATCATCTTCTTCTTCTTCAGGGTGTTCATCTATTAAAATTTGTTCAGGTGATGCAGATATTGTACCATATCTATTAAAAATTTCCCTAGTGTTTCTTGATTTGACTGGTTGTTGCAGTTCATCTGTGGTTGTTGTTGATTGATTTTTAATTACAAATCTCTTAGATCGTCTGTCGTCTTCATCTTCCTCGTCGTCTGCTTCTGATTCTACTTGTAAGAGAAATTTTGTTAATTAGTCTTGATGTTGCTGTTGTTGTTTTCAATGTTTTGGCTTTTGATCTCTTTTTAAATTTTAAATTTTAAATTTGAGCTTTGTTTCTTTATTGTTGAAACAATTTCATTTTCTGGATCTTCATCGTCTTCATATGATAGTTTAATCTTTGATTTCTTTTGATTATGGGATGGCATTAATTGCAACTTTAAGTCATCTTAATTTCTCTTGAATCTTTTGAAAAAATATTTTGCGTGTTGTGTTACTCGGATTCGATGCGACCAAATTCGGATCAGGGGTTTACAATTTTACATGTAGTACATGTAAATCAGCAATTAAACGTAGTAAATTAATATAAGAACCACTGGGAAATATGACCATCCAAGTAATATGTTCCTCTTTCTTTATCACCTAGCTTGTTGTAAAGCTCTATATGTGTGTATTACAAATAAATATTAAACCTTACTGAGTCACGTGCAGCCCATCGCATTTTATTTTCAAACCTTTAAATTTAGTATAGTGTTTTAAATTTTAAACCCTTTCAAATTACTATAGTTATCCCTTGATTTGATTCATTGTATTTATTCCTGTAACAATTCATCTTCCTTTACTTTTTATTTCACTTATCTTACTCCATTAATATCTATTACCCTCTTCATCCCCCATTTTAACCATTTATCACTTTATTCGTTTATTTTTATTTTGCTTCATCCGTCACCTTCCGAACTATTCTAATTTATACACTATGAGAAGATTTAAATCAAACTTAACTAAATTAAGAAAGTTGCCATTTGCTGAAAGGTTATTAACAGAAGCAACTAATGATTCTAAATGGGGACCAACTTCAACTGAATTAAATGAAATTTCAAATTTAACTTATGAAAATAAAAATAATGAAATTGATTTAATTTATAAAAAAATTTATAAAAATTTAACAAAATCAAATCATCCAATAATAATATTAAAATCATTAACAGTTTTAAATTATTTATTAGTTAATGGATCAAATGAATTTATTAAATTGATTAAATTAAATAATTTAAAATATTCAATTAAATCATTAAATTATTATGAAAATTCTAAATTTAAATCAAGTGAATTAATTAGAAAAAAATCAGTTGATTTACTTGATTTATTAAATGATGATAATAAATTGATTTCAAAAAGATTAGAATTTAAAAATTTTAGATTAGAAATGAAATTACCAACTCCAAGATCATCATTAGATTTATCATCACCAAATAATTCTTCAATTAGATTAACTAAATCTTTAGAAATCAATAGAAGTGATTTATTTAATGGTTCATTTGATTTAAAAACTTATAATTCAGATGATGAGACATCAAATAATAATAAATTGAGTAATATTATTGAAGAAGATTACAATTCAATTTCAAGACAACCAACTAATAATAATGATCAAAATGAAAACCAAAGATTTCCTTCACGTTCAGTTACAGTTTCTAATAGAACTAGAACAAGTGGAATAAGTAGGTTAGGAGATAATAAAGATGATGATGATGATAAATATCATATTAAAGAGTTGAATAGATCAGCTAGTGTTCCATTATCTAAAATTTCAATTAATAACCCATTTAGAGATAAATTATAGCATACATATATATTCCTTTTATTTAATTTTTTAATTAACTTATACCTTTTATTACTTTTACTTTAATACTCCTTTTTTAATTTTAATGTCTTCTTTTTTCTATTTCTCTCTCTAATTCTGTGTATTTGTTTGTGTTTAATTTATTTAATTTACTGTAAAAGCGAGTGCGCACATTAAATGCAGTATAAAAGGATAACAAATGACCCCTTTACAAATCCCTTTGACTACTCCTTCTTCTTCTTGAACATTCACTACAACTCATCACATTTCACTATCCACAATGCAAACCTATATCAAGACTTTAACTGGTAAGACCATCGCTTTAGACGTATGTATCCTTCTTTTTAGTTGCTCTTATCTGCTTTTCTCCGTCCTTATCGGGGATGACGTTGTTGTTGTTGTTGTTTGCCACCCTAGAGTTTTGTTTGATTTACAGACCTTTCATACTAACATATCATTATCTGATTATATAGGAATCCACTTTATATCAAGCTCTAAGATTAAGAGGTGGTATGCAAATCTTTGTTAAGACTTTAACTGGTAAAACTATTACTTTAGAAGTTGAATCATCCGATACTATTGATAACGTCAAATCCAAGATTCAAGATAAAGAAGGTATTCCTCCAGATCAACAAAGATTAATTTTTGCTGGTAAGCAATTAGAAGATGGTAGAACATTATCTGATTACAATATCCAAAAGGAATCTACATTACATTTAGTTTTAAGATTAAGAGGTGGTATGCAAATCTTTGTTAAGACTTTAACTGGTAAGACTATTACTTTAGAAGTTGAATCCTCAGATACTATTGATAACGTTAAATCTAAAATTCAAGATAAAGAAGGTATTCCTCCAGATCAACAAAGATTAATTTTTGCTGGTAAGCAATTAGAAGATGGTAGAACATTATCTGATTACAATATCCAAAAGGAATCTACATTACATTTAGTTTTAAGATTAAGAGGTGGTATGCAAATCTTTGTTAAAACTTTAACTGGTAAGACTATTACTTTAGAAGTTGAATC
>JAJLSG010000223.1:0-126167 GCA_030567495.1 Ambrosiozyma neoplatypodis | reverse complement strand
TTTTTTTTTTTTTATTTTTCAAACAATTTTTCATAAAATAACGATTTCGTTGATTTTATATTTTTATTATTGGTTTTGTTTTTCTTACAATTGTTTTTTTATTTTTTTCCGTTGTGTTTTTATTTTATTACGTTTATTATTCATCATTCGTTTTTAGTTTTACTTTATTTTTTTTTTTTATTATTTTGTCATTTTTTTTCCAGTCATCTTTGAGTTTTTATTAATAATTTTTTTATTATCCTGTCATTTTACTTTCGTTTTTTATTACTATTTGTGTCTCTTATTTTTTTTTAATTTGCATTTACTCTCTTCATTTTATTTTTACTATTTTGTCATTTTATCATTGCTACCTATTATTTTTTTAAGATTTTTTTTCATTTTTTCGTTTTCCTCCTCTCTTCTCTCTTATCTTATCTTTTATATCTGCTTATTATTATCTTTTATTATAGTTTACCTTTTATTTTTATTTTACTAAATATCTTTATCCTTTTATTTTTTTTTTTCACGTTTTTTTAATAATATCTCTTTTTTAATAATTATTTTTCTTTATTTTTAATATATGTTGAAGAATCATATTGAATATATCTCCAATATATATGTACTTTTTATTTTTATTTTAATTAATTTGCTTATAATTATATTTTTCATTAGTTCTTATTATCTTTTATTAAATTTCTTAGCTTTTCATTTTTATTTCTTCCAATACAATCCAATTATAAATTTGTTTGATTATAGAGTTAGATAAAATAATAAAAAAAATTAATTTAATTTAATTTTAAATTATTAAGTAAAATATATAAAAAACACACAAGTTAAACGATAGGTAGGATTAATACTAATTTATTACAATACAAAATAAAAAAAAAATAAAAAAAGGACTAAGGGGAGACAATACAGTATAATAATTTGAATTTGTATATTCAAATGAAATACAAAATACTCAAATATAATAATAGAAAGAATAACATAACAAGTTGAATTTTTTTTTAAAAAAGAAGATAAATCATAAACGAGGAAGGAAACACATTAGAGAGTATTTATCATAAAAAAGATGAATCTTATAAAGCAGATCTAATTTGAGCATCAACTGGTAAATCAGTAACTTCAACACTAGCAACAACATTTGATTTATGGAATTCTTGTTTTGTAGCAGCAGCTAGTGCATAAAATATAGCATTAATCGTGTATAAACAAGCTAAAGCAATTAAACTAGTAGTTTTACAAGTAATTGATAAGAATTGTAAAATAGCATTAATTAAGAAAAAGACAGCTCTCCAAACATTTGTATCAATTAATTGAACAAATGATATAAAACCATCTGGAACTCTAAATATTTTTAATAAAAATGGAATTTCAACAAATGCAATAATAACACCTTGAACTATAGCAATTATAGAAAACACTATAACTATATTAGCATGGAATATATTAGCAATACCTAATGCAATTGATAAAAACACCAAAATTATACCTAACCATTGACCATAAACACTATAAACATGAAATTACAGTTAGTATTTTATTTATTTATTTATTTATTTATCTTTTCGTTTCCCAATGAATTGAAATTTGAAACATACCTGAAGTTTTTAGACTTCATATCAGCAGCAAAGCCTGTTATCTTGATATAATCAGTCCAACCCATGATTGATGTAATGTTAATATGTTAATGTTAATGATTAGTAGGAAAAGAGGTTGAAGTTGTTGAGCTGTTTAATTGAAACTGGGTCTCGCATTTATTTCATGAGCCTTGTAAAATTAAAGCCTTTTTTTATAGTGCTTTTCCCTTTTTTACCTCTTTTTCCCCCTTTTCAGGCTCATATCCTGGTTTGTTGGTTAGAATGTCGTCAGAACATGATCAAGACATACAGGCTACCGCCATGTCCAAATTAGGAAGTCTCTCTTCTACAATAGCAAGTTTTTTGGACAGATCAATCGAATCAAATCAATTAGATCAAAATCAAAATCAAAATCAGAAACAAAAAATTGATAACGAAACAGATGATGATAATGATGATAATTCAATTACTGAAGAATTGGAAAAGATTGGATTGGTCAAATTACCAAGCTTCTCAATCTTGCCACATTTAAAAGAATTAACTAATAATTCATCAAATTTAGTTTCAAGAAAATTAAGTGAATTATCAAAATTAAAACCAGAATTTGAATTTGAATTACCTGATCCTTCAAATTACTCAAATTATTTACCTAAACCTCCAACTTTTGAATTCAATACAAAATTAATTAATGATAAGAGACAAGAATGGGGGAAAATATATATGGAATTAAGTGATACTCTGACTAATGTAGTTAATTCAACTATTGATTACCCAGTTGAAGATTTAGTTGAATTTCAAGAAAATAATATTGATAATAATAAGGAAATCCAAATTGAACAAGTTGGTATTACAGAACCAAAAGGTATCGAGAAATTAAAACAAAGTGATGTTAAACTGTTATTAACTGAAGATAGATTATCAAATTATGATCATTTAACTTATTTAACTTTTGAACATTTTAATGATGAAAAATTTTTAAGAAAAAGAATTAAAGAGATTTTATTACTTGATTTATCACCTTTAGATCAGAGATTTCTAATTCAAAAATTAATGTCAAGATCATATCTAGAAAAACAAAAATATAAAAGAGAAAAAGAACAAGAACAAGAAAAAGAAAAGAAAGAACTACAACATGAAGATTATGATGATGAAGAATCTGATATTGATGAAGAAGAAGAATATGATGATGATGAAGTTATTTTAACGACAAAAGATAAAGAACCAACTTATCATAACATTGAAGAAAATATATTAGGATGCAAACATTATCAAAGAAATTGTAAAATTGAATGTTCAACTTGTAAAAAATGGTATTCATGTCGATTTTGCCATGACCATGAAATCCAATCTCATCAATTAATAAGAAATCAAACAAAACATATATTGTGTATGTTTTGTAATACACCTCAATATCCAAATAAATTTTGTATTAACTGTGATGAAGAATTAAGTGAATATTTCTGTGAAAAATGTATTTTATTTGATAATGATTTGAATAAAAATATTTATCATTGTGATGATTGTGGAATTTGTCGTTTAGGTTTAGGTTTAAATCAAGATTATTTTCATTGTAATAATTGTAATGCTTGCATATCAATTGAATTACAATCAAATCATAAATGTATTGAAAATTCAACTCATTCAAATTGTCCAATTTGTGATGAATATATGTTCAATTCTAAAAAAACAGTTGTTTTTATGTCATGTGGTCATCCAATTCATCAATCATGTTATAATGAATTTACAAAACATAGTTATAAATGTCCAATTTGTTCAAGAACTATACTTAATATGGAATTACAATTTTCAATGCTTGATAATGAAATTAAAAATACTATAATGCCTGATGAAGTTAAAGATTGGTTAGTTATTATAAAATGTGTTGATTGTGGTGGTAAATCAAAAACTAATTATCATTACCTTGGTTTAAGATGTAATCATTGTAAAAGTTATAATACAATGCAATTGAAAATTTTGAAGAATGATTCATCATCATATATCAATTTGATTGATAAAGATTTGAAAACTTTTAAAAAGATTGAAAATTCATTAGATCAGAATTTCCAATTTGATGAAAAACAAATTGATGATAAAATTATTTCAAATATACAAGTTAATAATGATACTAATAATAATAAAAGCAATGAAGATGAGATTAATGATTTCAACGATAATGATGAAGATGAAGAGGATGATGATATGTCTGATGTATTTGTTAATAATTTCATTAGAGTTATTAACAATTTTGAAAAATATCCTTCCATTGGTGAAGCATTTAAAGATTGGCTAAGTGGTTCAAATATTTTAATGGGTGATGATCATGATGAAATTTATCATGATCATGAAGAAATTGATCTTAATTATGATCAAGAAATTAATGCCACCAAAGAAAAAAAAAATAATATATAAAGTAATGTAATTTAATTTAATTCTGTGTTTGTTTTGTTGTACGTTGTGGGTTTTTATTCTTTTTATTTAGATGGTTTTCTTATATTGGTTTAGTTTAATGACTTTCTCTTTGATTTACTTATACATAACTCTTAATTTTAATTTTTCCTATATAATATTTAAAACTATATGTATATTTATCCTATAAAAGTGTAATGGAAGAAGAAAAAAGGGGATATTGTTACAAAAAATGATATATGAATGCATAAAAAATAAAGGAAAGAAGAACCAACGTGATATCAATAAATAATAAAAGAATAAAAAGAATAAAGTATAAAAAGGATATCAACAATCATAAGAAAAACTGTAGTAGAAAAATAATTGAATCAACAATTAATCATGTAAAAATAAAAAAAGACAAGAATAAAGAAAAAGAATAAAAATAAAAATAAAAGTATTGAAATGTATATAATACACTATTCCGGACACCACAAAGCAAAGAAAAAATAAAACAAACGTAACAAAAAAAAACATACTCGATGTAAACGATAAAACCAATTGAAAAATATATGGAAAAAATGGGGGAGAAAAAAAAGTGTATGAAAAGTAGCAAGCAATAAGTAAAGGAAGAAGAGAAAACTAACAACCAAAAAGAAGATAAAAAACTAAATAATTTTAAATGCCATGAATGCCATAAATGAAATCAATGAAATAAATAAATGTGTATATGCAATTTATAAAACTTTTTTAGCTACTTTTTGCATAAAACAAAAATAAATTTAGAGGTTTGGAAAGTTTAAAATTTTTAAGAAGCTCTTCTGGATTTTAAACTAGCTATTGGAATACTTAAAACTTTGCTCTTCTTAAATTCAGGATAATTGAAATTGCTCAATCCATTTCCACTACCACCAGTATTATTATTAGCTAAAATACTGTTGAATGAAACGCCTAATGAAGGTGAAGGGAATCTATAATTATCAACTTGAGAAGGAGGGGGGCCTAAAGCAGTAGGACTATTTAAAGCATGTAACGTAGTTCCACTACCAGATTTATCAATTGGTGACTCTAAAACTAAACTATCTTGAGATTTATTAACCAAAGTATCTAACTTCAAACCTAATTTAACTCTATTCTCATTTAGTAGTTTGAAATCATTCAATTTTGAAGTTGCCTCATCAATTTCAGAAGATGATGAAAAAGTTCTTGCAGATGAAGAAGTCTTCATAAATGAAGGAATTGGTTGTTGAGGAAGCTCTGAATTTGATGCAAAATGTGGTAAATACGGTCTTGATGAATTGGATGAAATTGAATGCTTACGTGGAGCAGGGATCTGGGGTTGTTGTAAAGGTTGCTGTTGTTGTTGTTGTTGTTGGTTAATTGAAGCCGAAGATTGGGATGATAAAGTTGATGCAGAGCTGCTTTTATGAGGAGAGGGGTGAGTTGAAAGTGATGGGAAAGGTTTATTTGGTGATATATTTGCATCTGAAGCCAATGAATTTGATCTGAAAGTTCTTGTAGACATCGAAGACCGTTTTGAATTTGGAGTTACTATTCCATGGAATATTGCTTTTCTCGGTGTGTTTATATTAGTAGGGGTTGTATTTTGACTAGTGGAAACAGCAATTGAAGGTGGTTGTTGTTGTTGTTGTTGTTGATTTGATGGAATCAAAATAGTCATTGAAGGTGCTTTTCTTGGTAATCTTCTTTCATTAATACTGGTAGTTGAGTTATTTTCACTATTTTCTAAATTTTGCATTGAGGTAGATCTAATTGGAAGTGGTTGATTTGAAGATGATATTAAAGGAGAAGAACTTCTTGTATTTCTAGACGAAGCAGAAGTACCCAAAGAGTGTAGATCACTATCATAATCAAACGCACTAACAGTAATATTTGTATTACTCATATTATCATCTTCTTCAGATTGAACACTTGAAGTTAAAGAAAATTTTCTTGATTGAATTACCGGTAAATTGATTTTACTGGCAGGAGAATTCATTCTAGCATTATTATTATTATTATTATTATTATTATATGAAGGAGTACTATTAACAGTTGAATTTGAAGGAGAATTTGTATGCATTTGAACCGAATGAGGTTTAGTTTTGATTTGTAAATATTTGATTTGAATATCATCACTGTAAGCAATATCAAGAGGTTTCCAGCTTGAGTTATTCAACAGTTCATCATCAGCTTTATAGTGTAATAATAATTCAGCACACTTAATATGACCATATTGTAAAGCTAAATGTAAAGGTGTGTTTCCATCATCGTCTTGAATGTTTGGATAAGCACCATTTTCTAATAATACAGATAAAGATTCCTGAAAATTTAAAAGAGAACATATATGAGTTGCAGTATAACCATTCTCACATCTTTGATCTATACAAATATTGAAATAAGATAAAATCAATTGTAAAGTTCTAAAAGAATTGGTTCTACATGATAAATGAATGACTGTGTCCTTATTAAAAGCTAATTTTATTTCTTCTTCAGAAGTGATTTGAGTGTAAGAAGGAGGTCTAAATACAGCATTTGAAGTATTATCAGAAGAGTTGTATGAATGATCTAAATTTTGATATCTTTGATGAATTAATTTGAGTAATAATTCAGAGATTTCATACCTATCATAATAAGCAGCATAATGTAAATTTGACCAACCATTTTTTGGATCGATATTATCCAATAAATCAGGAAACCTTTTCAAAAGTCTATTAACAATCAATATATTACCATCTAGGATAGCTTTCCGAAGTCTTGAAGATGGATCAAGCATGTTATATTATTTGTTTTGTTCCAACAGATAAATTTAAACTTAAAGGGAAGGCGATTGTGATTTTGATTCTGGTTTCGATTTCAATTGAGAGGTGAAACGGAGGAGAAGGAGGTATATTTCTGGTAAGAACAGGAACAGATGAAATATAGCAAAATGGAAAGATAGAATATATGGAAGAGTAGGAGTACTTAGAGTTGCCAAAATGGGTTCTGAAAGCAACTTCAATATAGGAATAGGATTAGAAATCAAAAAGTAGTTTTAACCTTAACATGAAATTTGTGCAACCGAACGGGCCGGGGGAATTATATTCAGTTGCACCGAGTGTCACGGGACTGCGGTCACGTGGAGCACATTTCTATATATATATATACGTATACAACCTGATCCATCTTCAAGTATCCCTTCTCTACAAAATACCCCTTTCTCTGATTCAATTCCTCTATATTATAACAAATATTCAAAATGGTATACCCCGATCCATCAAAAGTCACTTTTGAACCTGCTCCCAATGCTCCATTTTTCACTCCAAAACAACCAAATCCATCAGGAACTTCTCGTTCTTTAAATCCACCTAAGTTATTTCAACCTTTAAACTTATCATCATCAATTACAATTCCAAATAGAATCGGAGTCTCTCCAATTTGTACTTATTCAGCTAAAGATGGCTTATCAACTCCTTTCCATTTATCTCATTATGGCTCATTTGCTTTACGTGGTCCTGGTTTAGTTATAACTGAATCTGTTTCAATTACAAAAAATGGTAGAATCACTCCATTAGATTTAGGTATTTATAATTCAAATCAAATATTAAAATTGAAAGAAATTGTTGATCTTTATCATTCTCAAAGTAAATTGATTGGAATTCAATTATCTCATGCTGGTTTTAAATCATCTCAATTACCTTTATATTATGGTTATGATGATTATCCAATTGATAATAAAAGAGGTGGATGGTTAGATGATGTTTGGGGCCCTTCATTTACTGATCGATTCCCATTTTCTAAGCAGCTATCGATTGATCAAATTAATGAATTGATTGACTCTTTTATATTAGGTGTTAAAAATTCGATTGAAAATTGTAAATTTGATTTCGTTGAGATTCATGCTGCTCATGGTTATTTAATTAATCAATTTTTATCACCTGCAACAAATAAAAGAACTGATGAATTTGGTGGAAGTTTTGAAAATAGATGTAAAATTCTATTTCTAATATTAGATAAAATTAATGATTATAAAAAATTGTCAAACTTGGATTTTCCTGTTTTTGTTAGAATTTCAGCAAGCGATAATGATGAATCTGATTCAAATTCATGGAGACTACAAGATTCTTTGAAGTTAGCTCCGATCTTAATTTCAAAAGGGGTTAATGTAATCGATGTTTCATCTGGTGGTAATGTTAAACCAAAATCTCCAAGATTTACTCAAATAGAAATGGCTAAACAAATTAAAGAAAAAATTAAAAATACAAATGGTTTAATTGCAGCAGTTGGTAAAATTAATTTAGGTGAAACTGCTAATGAATTATTAGAAAATGGTACTTGTGATATATGTCTCTCAGCAACTGGTTTCTTAAAAAATCCAAATCAAGTTGAATTATGGGCTGATGAGTTAAAAACTGATATTCAAATGACCTTACAATTGGGTTGGGTATTTGATAAAGTTTGATGAAAAATATTATATATTTAATAAGATCTATTAATGACTATATATATGAAAATATTATAAAAAAAAGGGGAAAGGATAATTAATATAAGGAAGTAATCCAAATAAAGAAAAAGAAAGTATTATATAAGTCAGGTTAAGACGTATATAAAGAGAATAACTAAATAAAGTGATGGAGTTAAAAACATATATAATAATCATCTTTAGTTATTAAATGGAAACAAAAATGTATTAGAACACTTGATTAAAAAAAAAGAAAAGGAAACAAAAACAGATGAAAAGGGGAATAGAAAAAGCTTACAAATGCAAGCAAATATTATAGCAAAGAAGTGAATAAATATAAAAAAAATACAAGCATAAAAAAAAAGAAGATAAAACATAAGCCATGAAAGAAAAATAAGAGAAATCAATTATATATGAGGCCATATAACCATATTTGTTGTAAATAATAATAAAAAAAAAGAACTAACTGACTAGCAGCAAAATATACAGTACATGTATTAATTAGTATATAGCATCTTAATTGATGTTTAATAATTTCAATATATTATATACGATCGAACTTCGATCATATATAATTAAATAACAGGAAAAGTAGATGCAGCACTGCTGCTAAATTCACCACTATTAAGAGATGTAGGATTTAAATTTGTTCTTTTGAAACACTTAGATTCAGCTTTATTAGTGCCTAAATGTGATCTTAATTGATCTTTTCTGTAAAATCTTTTACCACAGCCCCAAGTTGAGCCATCTGGATTAACACCTGCACAAATAAATGGTTTGATCAGCTTTGAATGTTGTTCTTTTGTATGTCTCGACAGATCAGAAGCTCTTGAAAATTTAACCTTACATTTAGAACATTGAAATAATTTTTCTTTTTCATGAACAGACAGTTTATGAGATATTAAATTATGTTTTCTAGTATAAGCTTTATCACATTGATCGCATTTAAATCTATTGATAGATGATTTAGAGATAGTGGAAGTTGGGGAAGATGAACGATGTTCAGTATATGAATTATATTGAAATGGAGCAACAGGAGCAGGTTGAGGTGGATAGTATGAAGTTGAACTATAAGACATTTGATGCATCATTGGAGTAGTATTAGGATGATGTAAGACTTGAGGGTGAATGATATGTTGTTGATGTTGAATTGGTAGAGCTTGAGCATGTGGAGCTTGTAGAGCTTGATTATAGGCATAATATGTAGGAGGTGGTGAAGGATATTGTGTAGAATGATATATTTGAGGTGAAACTTGTTGTGAAGGAACTTGACGTGGAATTTCTTGAGCATATGGATATAATATTTGTTGTTGTTGATATTGTGGTTGTTGATATTGCTGTTGATGACGATGATAATGTTGCTGTTGTTGTTGTTGTTGTTGTTGTTGAATCTGTTGGTTTGCATATAGAGCTTGAGGATGATGATGCATGTTGGCTGTGGAAGAAGAAGGTTGAACTTGAGGTGGATAATGAGGATGTTGATGGTGTTGATGAACATGAGGTTGTTGTTGAGGAACCATTGGTAAAGCAGAAGAAGGTGGAGTGTTGCTAGTAGTAGCTGCAGGGGTAGATGTATTATTTGAAATATCAGGGAATTCAGGAAATAGTTTATCCAAACTTGGTAGTTTCATTTTATTTTCAGGAACAGGAACAGTGACAGGGACAGAGACAGGTTGAGATTTTGCGACTCCGTAATTACGTTCTGGATATGGTTGAAGTCTTAGAGAATCCATAAGATATGATGTGATAGTGGGTATAACATAAGAAAAGAAAAAGACATTGTGACATGGGCAATTTTGGAATTGAAGTTTGGGGAGATTTGATCCAGTATTTATACCTCTTCAAAGTCTTCACAGATTTGCAGTTAAGTTGACGCGGTGCTGGGCTGTGCACTGCGGAAAGTTATCGCAAGACTCGCGATATCGCTGGTTTCCAGAAATGTGTGCATCATCGTGCATTGTCTGCACAGAAGGTTCTATATCTCGATGTGGGGCGTGCGGCCAGCGCTATCAGGCTGGCTCATATCTCGGCTATGTCAATTTCTCGCGAATCTCGAATCTCGAGAATCTCGGGATTAATTAAGCCATATCTTAGATATCTAGGGTTTAAGGACTTTTACTTAATTAAGTTAAATTGAAAAATATATCGAATCTTATGTATTAATTTACACTCAGATGTATATATATGTATACAGTATTCGATCTGGAAATTAAAATATATAAAATAACGAATTAATTGGTATATTAATGCATATATAATTTCAGATAGATCGAGAGAACAACTTATAATTAAACTCCGTACATGTACATGTACATGTATAACTATATACTATATGGTTGAAACTTGATATATGAATGCCATTGAAATTGATTGAATATGCCAATATGAATGGAGATCGAGACGTACAGGCCGGATCATTAATTTAATTAATATTGATACATGTATATATATATATCAAATGATTCAAATTTCATTATAAAGACTTTAAAGTACGAGATTAAAAATAGTTGATTTTGGATATGGTTTATCCAAGGGCTAAATATAAAGGAATGTACATACCGAGCTAAATTATATAATTAATTATAATTTATAAATATCAAATGTACATGTAATTTGATGTATAATCAGTTGAAAATTATGTATATATCAGTACGTTGTGTGTAAACCAATTCATATTCATTAATACAATCATTTTATGGTTTTGGCAGTTCTAGCTGAATTTACTATTTACTATATACAATATATATAATATAGCTATATATAAGTCTATAACATATATATACTGATAAGCTATATATAAGTCTATAACATATATATACTGATATCAGTGATATATATACTATAGCTGTTACATGTACTACATATATTATTTTACATATACTTAAGCGAGTTATTTAACGAAGACTTGCTTTAGTTCAGAACTTCAGATATGGACTAGTTAGGTATAGTAATACGTGTAGGTATACATATATATATATATATATGTATTATAATGGTATATAATTTAATATAAATGAGGATTATGATTATCATAAACTGTGATATAAATATATATGTATTTCACACAATCAATTAATATATATTGTAAATTAAATCAACATGAATAATTGCTCAATTTAATGCCTAATTATGAGCTAGCTAGCTAGAGATAGTAGGACATGTATTTTGAACTTTTGATCGATTCTCTATATATATATATACAAATTTTTCAAGATATTAGAATCAAGTATAAAAATATATACATGTACTATAGAGGCTGAAGAGAGTACTTAGAATTATCTGATTGGCTGTAAATATACCTCTTCAAAATTAATATATTACAAATTTACAATACATGTTTTTTTAAAGCAAAAAAATTAGTACATGTATTATAGATAATTATACAAATTTTAAAATATACATGTACATTGTATATATAATATAAAACTACTACCATAATATCTATATACATGTATATAGGATTTTATTCATTAAATATAATATATTATAAGTTGAACAACTATAGCTTAATTGAACTTATATACAAATTACGTACAATTAATTGTACGTATGCGTATAAGTTGTATAACGTACGTACTATAAATTTTTATATAGGGGCCGGCCGGCCAGTTCTATACAGGTTGTTTACCTCAGTAACGGGCCTATACTCAACCAACCAGATCCGCGCGGCCAGAATTATAATTATATACATATTATATATATATATATCATAATTAACGAATTAAGATATATATCGCGATCGATATATATATCGAAACAAATTATATATATGCCGCATGTACATGCAGTGTACGTATATACAGTATATATAGATATAATTATAATTATAACGACGAATTTAAACGTTATATATTTAATTTAATTGTTCTTATAATTTTCTTAATTTTGCTGAATTTTTCTCATATAATATATACAATACATATGTTATACATCATTGAATCATTGATATACTGTGATACATGTATATACACGTATACTATGAAATTCTATGATATACAAGAGTCAAGACTCAAGACTCAAAATCACATTTTTTTTTAATCAACGACCATTAATATATATTTATAATTCGTCATTGAGAACAAATATCCTATTCACGTACATGTACGTAGAGAGATTTTTTATATAATCTCTCTTATATACATGTATATACATATATAGTGAATTCTTGATCAACTACATATATTAATTAATATATACAGAAGTAATTATGATTATATATTATTTTAAATATGTACATATGTATTTACTATTTATATATAATTAAGTTAATTAAATTAACTATATATGTTATACTACATGTACATCATTCTACATGTACCATGTATATAGATATATATCAGTAATTTGGTATGATTCATCATTAATTCATTAATTCATATGATAGATCGAATAACAGCCGGAATTAATATAATTATATAATTAAGTCGAATAAATATAATTATATATAGGTAACTGGGCTAGGTAAATCTGAAATGCATAGAATATTTACTCAAGAATTCTGGAATATATATTAACACATATATATGTACACACACGCGTATACATGCATAAATTAAAAAAAATACTTAATTATTTATAAATTTTCATTATAATTAAATTAATTCAAATTATATATATTAATTCGATATATTATAATTATAATTTATTTAATTCATAAATCTTAATTAATCAAGGTGATGTACGTACGTATACATGTTACCATATATGTATTTTTTTTAATTTTTACTGACCAAAATTTATATATGATCGATCAAACTAATCGAGGTTATAAGTTATAACTTATAATTACTGAGCCTATGTGTATCCAGTGTAGTTAATGGTTACAGGCATATATAGAATCATTATAATTAATTAATTAATAAAACAGCTAGAAGTGTATATATTCAGAGTTTCAGATACATGTACATCTGTGCAAAATTAATATGTATTCAAAATGATCGAGTTTCAGATCAGTTAATTATATATCAAAAATCCAGTTTTAAAAATATAGACTTTTAAGTTCAGTGATATATATAATATACATGTATACTCAGAAATTAAAGAGATGAGGATGAGCCAATTATATGGTGTATACATGTATATATTATATGGTCAATTTAAAAAGCACTCAAAACTTCAAAAGTAGCAATTAATCCAACTAAGGAATCCAAAGATCAGATTGTAATCAGTTTTACAACTTTTACTTCAAGTTATGGCTATTGAATTAATTATAGTTTACTGGTTTTAAAGGTCTGGTCTAATGAGTTGAAGCATTTGGATTATATATTACAAACTTAATTATATTTTGATTTAACTAAGTAAACCCTTTACAATTTGACGTCTTTAAAATTAAATAAATCAAAGGTTATAAGAATTCCCACGCAGTATGTATGTGTTGCAATTGTTTTAATTATATGTATTTATATTCTCTAGCTGTTTAAAATTTTAAATAATTAAAGCAGATTTAGTTAGATAAACTATAAGATAATCCAAAAATAAGCACATATATATATTATTGATACTATGTTTACCCATACATGTAGTTATAAGTTCCATATGCATAGTTAAGAAACCAGTGATCGCAATAGTTTTCAGGATATTGTTACATTCTAAAGCGTTTAATTATATCGTATATTTCTAATTTTCTACTATTAAGATTTATACTTCGATCGATCATAATACATGTACATATATATATAAGATATAGTTTTATAAATAATTATTTCATTTCAATTAACTATAAATTTCAAGGAATTTCGGATCGGTTAAACAGTGTTTTATAGTTTAGTTTATACTCATCAGTCTCATCTAGCTTACTAGCTATACATGAATATAGATTCTATACTGCCTATATAGTAATTATATGAAATGAAATTAATACATATACAATGTATATATATATATATGCTGTATATGTGTAACGTACAGTGTAATTAAAATTAAAATTGAATATATATAATATATGAAAAAAAAAAATATAATAACAAAACCCAGTTATAGAATGAATGATAAATGAAAAAAAGAAGAGATCGAGTCTAATTATGACCCGATTAATCAATAAAAAAGTAAAATAAAATAAAACACACAAATATAAGAAAAAAAGAGAGAGAAAAGAAAAGAATAATAACTAATAAAATACAAAAAAAAAGCTTAAAAAAAAGAGGTCTCAAAAATAATTGAGTATATTAATTATAAGAGTGAAGAAACATATTAAAAAAGAAAGATGGAATTATTAGAAATTCAATAAAAGCAAAGTAGTTCTCTGTTGTTTTAAAAATAAAACAAAAATGGGTATAGGTATATGATAATCATCTATATCTGAATAATTTGAATAAAAATAAAATAAAAAGTCAAGCAATGAAAAATTGAAATTTACATGTGAAAAATGAAAATTGATCAATAATAACTTTAATAAGAAAAAAAAATTCAACACTGATTTTCAATCAAATTTAAGAAGTAGAATTAATTTGAACACCAGTAGTTGTAGCATGTGCAGCAGGTGGAGCAGCAGGAGGTGGAGTTGACGACGATGAAGATGCAGAAGCAGTACGTTCAGCAGCAGCTTTTTCAGCAGTTGTTAAAATTGAATTAACAGCATTATCAACAGTTTTTGAAACTTTTTCAACTTGTTGATCAACAAAACCATTAACTTCTTTAGTTGAGCCAACAATTTTATCAAAAGTTGGTTTTAAAGTATCATAAGCTTCATTTGATAATTTTCTTGAAGTATTTGCTAGAGCGACGGATGTAGTTGAACCTTTTGAAATTTCTTCAGTATAAACAGATTTACAATGATTTGGGATTGAATAAGCAGTTGAAATTAAAGGATTAATTCTTTTAGTTAGATTTAATAATCTATCAATTTCATTACTATTCTTATCATTTGTTGTTTTATTTAATTCAATTGATTTATCTTTAATTGGTAAAACTAAATCTAATAATTTTTCTAAATAATCATTTGAAACTTTTAAAACTGGTTGTAAAGTTGAAGTAGTTGAATTTCTTAGAGCATCAGTTGAATGATAAGTCGAACTAATATTTTTATTAATTCTTTCCAGACCTGAATTATAAGAATCACTGATATAAATGGAAAAAGTATTGAATGAGGTTGATTTAATTGAAGGGAAAGTATTATCTAAATAAGATAAACCTAAATTTAGATAAGAATCAACTATATTTAAAGAACGAACCAATAAAGTAACTGAGGAGACATAGGTAATAAAAGAAGCTGTATAATTATCAACAGAAGTTCTAACATTTGAAGCATAAGGTAAATCGGAAACATAAGAGACAGATTCCGAAACTAAAGGATAGTTTTTGATATGTTCAAAGGATAAGAAGTTCAATGAGGGTTTGGTAGAAGTAGCAGCAGGATCAGACATTGTGATTGTGAATGTGGATGTAGTGGTAATCAAGAAGGAAAAGAGAGAGAATACGTGTTGCCATCCAATTAATAAATAATCCATCTCTTTATACTTGATTGATTAATAAAATTTTACATCACCTTATTAGATAATTAAATCTGGAAGCAGCTGGAAAAGCATGTGAAAATGGGAGATCTAGAGAGGCTCAGGCCAGCACGTGAGCGCCAGCACGTGACCACAAGCACGTGACACGATGGTAGTGCGCTCACCATTTTCTCAGCGAGAGAATTTCTTCAAATTCAAAATCAAATAATTCAGATTCAAATATAACCAATTGGTGGGTTATCCATATTATATCTTACTCAACAACTCATCCATCATGTCAAATCTAAGACACCTCAGTAAGAGATATGGGGCACAACTAGAAAAGCTACCCCACTACCAAAAGAAAATGTTCGAAAGAATGTCCAAAAGTGCTCAAATCCCAGCTTTTGTTCCTGATGTTAGAGAAGTTCCAACTGAAAAAAGATTTAAAACTCCACAACAATGGAAATTCAAAATTGGTGATAGAGTTTTAATAACTAAAGGTAGATTCAAAGGTACTGTTACCAAAATTGTTGGTTTACATGAATCAACAAATAGATTTTATTTAGAACAATCTGAAAGTAAAAAAATTGTTGTTCCAAAACAATATTGGCAACCAAAACAAGATTCTCATTTAATGCAATATCCAAAAACTTTATCTCCAAAAGATTTAAAATTAGTTGGTACTATATTAGAAGAGGATGGTACTGAAAGAGAAATAGCTGCTGATCAGTTAGTTTTTAAAGGTGCTTATTTTGATAAAGATTATAAACAAATGATGCCATATAGAAGAATTAAATTCAATGAACATATTATAATCCCATGGCCAAGACCTGAGCCAATCGAAGATGATAGTTTCTCAACCAATAAAGAAATTGCTGAAGTTAGAACCTATTTACCTGATTCAATAATTAAAACTGATGCTCCAACCGATATAATTAAATCTTTAAGAGACCCTCTAATGAAAAGACCTTATAAATGGGGTAAAACTTATTTAACTAAATCTGATATTAAAAGAGCAGTCCCACCTCCAATTCAATATACTGATGTTAAAAAGGCAATGTTTGAAGAAAGAAAACAAATTAGAGAATCTTATTCAACTAAACCATCAGATGAAACAATCGAATTAGTTGGTAATAAAGTTGCTTCTCATTTGAATTCAGTTAATGATCCTCATTTTGCTAAATTCATTAATAGTATTTCTCCAGAAGCTCGTCAAGCTAGAATTGAACAAAGAGAAAAAGAGTTAAGAACAAGACAATTAGCTGCTAAAGAAGCTCAAGAAATTAATTATTATAAAAATAGATATATAGAAAAAGTGAAGAATAGAAGACCAAAGAAGAACGGTGGTAAAATCTTTTAAAATAAATGAATATCCTGCATGTAAATAGTTATATAGTATTCTGTTTATTTATTTTTTTCTTTAATTAATACGCATATAATAATTTTCAACTAAAACTGTTACTTTTTTTAAATTGATGATGAAAAACAGAAACACAGACAAATGATACTATTAAAAAACACAAAAACAATAAACAACACTATATAATAATAATAAGAAGAAAATAAAATAAAATGATATTAAAATAATTACAACTTTTCGTATTCCAGCTTACCTTCCAACTTCTTATTATCAACCATCTTTCTGACAGCTTTCATTATATCAGGTTGAATAATGTAATCTCTTTCTTCTCTAATAGCAAAGAAACCAGCTTCAGTAATAACATTTCTTATATCAGCACCATTAAATCCATCACTCATCTTAACTGCTGCTTCGAAATCAATTTCACCTTTCTTTTTAATTCCAGCTGTATGAATTTTGAAAATTTCTAGTCTACCAGTTTCATTTGGTAATGGAATTTCAATCTTTCTATCTAATCTACCAGCTCTTAATAATGCAGGATCTAATGTATCTGGTCTATTTGTTGCCATAATGACTTTAGTTTGTCCTAAATAATCAAAACCATCTAATTGATTTAATAATTCCATTAAAGTTCTTTGAATTTCTCTATCTGCTGATGTACCTTCTGAAAATCTACGTCCACCAATTGCATCAATTTCATCTAAAAATATAATACATGGTTCATGTTCTTTAGCATAACTAAACATTTCTCTGACTAATCTAGCAGATTCACCGATATATTTATCAACAATTGCAGAAGCTGGCGAAAAAATGAAATTTGCACCAATTGTTGCTGCAACAGCTTTTGCTAATAAAGTTTTACCTGTACCTGGTGGACCATATAATAAAACACCTTTTGGTGGTTTAATACCAACTCTTAAAAATAATTCTGGATTTTTTAATGGCAATTCAATAACTTCTCTTAATTCTCTAATTTGTTCAGTTAAACCACCAATACCACCAAATGAAACTTCACCAGGTTCAAAACTAGTCATATTATAAACTAATGGATCAACTTCTCTTGGTAAAATTCTCATAATAGTTAAAGTAGTCATATCCAAAGCAACTCTGACACCTTTCTTTAATTTTTCTCTTCTAATGGTAGATCTACAACCAACAATATATCTTGGACCAGAAGATGCTTTAACGATAAATCTTTCTTCATCTAATTGTTTTAAAACTTCACCAATAATTTGACCAATACTTTGTAACGCTTTAATATCATCTTCAGTTTTTTGAAAATCCTTCTCCAGTCCTCGTATACTTAATCTTAATTCTTTTAATCTTGATTCCCATTGACTATGTTCTAATAATTTGTTTTTTAAAGATGTTAAAGCTCTTTCTCTTTCTTCATCAACCGGTTGTTGAGCATCTTCAGCACCAGTTTCTTGATTCAAAGCAGCTAATAGAGGATCGTTATCTTCACTCATAGTATGTAACAGTAGTTATCAAGTTCAATGAAGTATATGAAGTACAGAAAACCTATCGAACTATAAAAAAGTGTCTAGTGGCAAATCTGAACAAGTTTGATCAACACAAATAAATTCAAGCGAGCAGACGGTTATGAGCCTTTAGTCTGATTTTTGATCTTTAAAAAATTTATGATTTATGAATCATTGATATTTCATTATATTCATTTTACTTGATTATTTCCAACCACAATTACACAACTAGTGCTATAATATTAACTAAATATGGAATTTCATGCTATCATATTTTGTGGGAAAGGCCACTCATTGTCTCCATTTTCCTCAATTAAAGAAACTGGCTTACCAAAAGCTTTATTGCCAATAGCTAATAAACCAATGGTTCAATATGTTTTAGAATGGTGTGATAAAGCTCCATTTAGAAAAGTTACAGTTATTACTGATCCTCAATCTTTTAATAAAATCTCAAGTTTTGTTGAAATTTATAAATCAAAAAGAGACTCAGAGTTAAAAAATTCATTTGATATAGATTGTTTACAAACTGATGCCGTTTCAACTGGTTCTTTATTACGTCAATATGGTTCTCAGTTTGCTGAAACAGGCTCAAATATTGTCATATTACCTTGTGATTTCATAACTGATGTTCCACCTCAAGTTTTCATTGAAATTTTTAGAGGTAATTCAGATGAAAATTTAGGTTTAAGTATATGTTATAATAATATTTTTGATAATATTGATAGTAATAAAGTTTTAAAAACAAATTATACAGTTTATACAGAAAAAGAAAATGGTAATACTGTTTTATTAGACTTATTTTCAAAAAGTTCAGTTAATCAAACAAAAAGTTTAGACATTAGAACTCAATTATTATGGAGATACCCAAGTGCATCTGTTTCAACTAATTTATTAGATTCTTTTATTTTTTTTGCAAGTTCTAAAATATTTGATATATTAGCTTTGAATAAAGAAGAAACATTCTCAAAATCTGCAACAAAAATCAAAAGAGATTTAGCAAGAAGATCATGGAAACATTCTAAAAAATTAGAAACAATAGGATTATTTAATTTACCAAAACAATCAACATTTGCAAGATGTAACAATATTTCAGTTTATATGGAAGTGAATAGACATTTCTTAAAAGAAAAAGCAAGGGAATCAGGCAATGCACCAAGATCAAAAGATAAATTAGCTGCTACAGTTGGTGGTGATGCAATGGTTGGTGAAAATACTAAATTAGGTGAAAGAACTAATGTTAAAAGAACTGTTATAGGTAACAATTGTACAATCGGTAAGAAATGTAGAATTACAGGTTGTGTGATATTAGATAATGTTACAATTGAAGATGATGTTATTTTAGAAAATTGTGTGATTGGTATTAATGCAAAATTAGAAAATAAATGTAAATTACTTAATTGTAATATTGAAGGTTCTTATATTGTTGGTAAGAATGTTTCTTTGAAAGGTGAGACTTTAACTAATATATCGTTAGACTCTTTATCAAGTGAAGATGCATTATACTCTGATCCAAATGAATCTGATTTAACTGCTGATGATGATGAAGATGGTTCTGGTAATTCTGATGAATATGATGATATGGATTTTGAAGAAGAAGAGTATGAAGATGATATTTTTGCCAGATAAAATACCAAATTGTATAATTTTTATAATGATTCAATAAACTGCATAATTCATAAGTAAAATCTAGGAGAGAAACATATAGGGATCGAATTAAGAAAATGATGAAAAATAAAAATAAGCCGCACTTACACAATTTTTAATTTTTTTTTTAATTTTTTCAGTACGTATAAATAGAGGAACTTACTTATCTTTTCTGCTTTTTAAAGAGATAAATCATTGTTAAACAAATAGTATTTTTCATTAGAAATTCTAAACCATGGCTACCGTTATTCCACCACCATCTAAAAAACAAAAAAGAGCAGCACAACAACCAAAAGAAGTGCAAACTATACCGAAAGATTTATCAAATGTTTTAATCAATTTTCAAGCTTCAGATACTGGTGAATCAATTGGTGGTTCAATTAGAGTTCCAGGAGCAATTACTGAAAAACAATTAGAAGAATTATTAAATCAACTTCATGGTACATCAGATGATCCAGTTCCATATACATTTTCATTACAAAATGGTGAAAATTTAATAGATATAAAGGATAATTTATATACATCAATTTTAGCACCAGGTATCAAGACAACTGAAGATTTTATGACTTTAGTTTATACCCCAAGAGCAGTTTTCAAAGTCAGACCAGTTACAAGATCATCAGGTACTATTTCAGGACATGGTGCAACAATTCTAGCAGCTCAGTTTGCTCCAAATACAAGTTCAAGAATGGTCACTGGTGCAGGTGATTCAACTGCAAGATTATGGGATTGTAATACTCAAACCATTCAATATACTTTAACAGGACACTCAAATTGGGTTTTATGTGTTAGTTGGTCTCCACAAGGTGATGTTATAGCAACTGGTTCAATGGATAGCACGATAAGATTATGGGATCCAAAATCTGGTCAAGCTTTAGGTAAACCATTAAGTGGACATTCTAAATGGATTTCATCATTAGCTTGGGAACCAATTCATTTAGTTAAACCAGGTAATAAACCAAGATTAGTTTCTGCTTCAAAAGATGGAAGTTTAAAAATTTGGGATACAGCTACAAGACAATGCTTAATGACTATGTCTGGTCATAGTTCATCAGTTTCTTGTGTTAAATGGGGTGGTTCAAATTTAATTTATTCCGGATCTCATGATAAAACAATTAGGGTTTGGGATGCTAAAGATGGTAAATGTATTCAAATATTAAAGTCCCACGCTCATTGGGTGAATCATTTAGCTTTATCAACAGATCATGTATTAAGAATGGGTTCATTTGACTATAAAGGTGAAGCACCAGTTTCAGCAGAAGAAGAACAAAGTAAAGCATTGAAAAATTATGAAAAAGTTGCTAAAGTTGGAGGTAAAATAATTGAAAGAATGGTTACAGCAAGTGATGATTTTACAATGTTTTTATGGGAACCATCTAGATCAAATAAACCAATTTGTAGAATGACAGGACATCAAAAATTAGTTAATCATGTTTCATTTTCACCAGATGGTAGATATATTGCATCTGCTTCATTTGATAATTCAATTAAATTATGGGATGGTAGAGATGGTAAATTTATTGCAACTTTTAGAGGACATGTTGCTCCAGTTTATCAAACATCATGGTCATCTGATTGTAGATTACTTGTCAGTTGTTCCAAAGATACCACATTAAAAGTTTGGGATGTTAGAACTAGAAAATTAGTCAATGATTTACCAGGTCATTCAGATGAAGTTTATGCAGTTGATTGGAGTGTAGATGGTGCAAGAGTTGCAAGTGGTGGTAAAGATAAGATGGTTCGTATTTGGACTCACTAGTTGTACTATAGACTTTTATACTTTGTTCATTCTTTTGTTAATAGATATACTTTTTCAAATTTATTGAAATAGTTGGCAGTAATTTTAGTATTTTATAAACAAACGTTAGAAACGAGCAAAACACCCGAAGTCAGTTCCGAGAGAAATCAGACGCGTTTTGGATTTTGATGAGAGTTAATCTAAAGTTTTACATATTCACTCTTATAACTCAGTAATTCAAGAGATTCAAATTACCACAGCTATTGGATAAAGTTCACGATGACTTCGCCAGTTACAGCAAAACCAAAAGTTTCATTAATTGTTGCAGCTTTAGTGCCTAAATTAGGTATTGGTTACAAAGGCCAAATGCCATGGTCTTTAAAGAAAGAAATGGCATATTTTAGAAAAGTCACAACTAAAACAATTGATCCAAATAAGAAAAATATAGTTATAATGGGTAGAAAGACATATGAATCAATTCCAAGTAAATTTAGGCCATTAAAAGGCAGAATTAATTTCATGTTAACTAGAGATCCATTAAAAGTTCAAGAACAATTTAAAGATGAATTAGAATTAAATAAAGATAACTTGAAAATATCAAACTCATTAGAAGATATAATTGAAAAATCAATTAAAGAAGGTGGTTTACAAATTGAAGAAATCTTTATTATTGGTGGTGCTGAAATTTATAATCAATTACTTTTAAATCATTCAAATGTGATAGACAGAATTTTTTTAACTGAAATTCAACATTCTCAAAACAAAGAAATTGAAATGGATACATTTATTAATATTAATAAAGAGATTTGGAGGAAAAATGATGATGATGTGCTAATCGACTATTTGAAAAATAAATCATTAAATGAAGAGATTAACCTGGTTAGAAATCAAGAAAAAGAGTTTTCTTTTGGTTTTACATTATGGGAAAAGAATTAGATACGTTTTTTATATTATTATTAATAAACTGATTAGCTAAAGTAACAAAAGCTAATTACTTTTACTGTATTTTGTAAATTATAAATTATGCATGTCACGTGCACATCCATCTAAACCAGCGGAACTCATCCCAATTCAAAAGTAATTCCTACGTGCGTGTAGAGATGTGACAGTTATCTAGTAAGGTCTTGTCACGTGTCCTGAGCGAGGGCAGGAAAGCCGCACTCTTAAGTCGCTTCTGCAAACCACGCTCGATTCTCACTCACATTTTTCAAAAAAACCACTTTAATTTAATAAACAACTTGAATTGGTAACAACATCAAGAAAGGTCCTTTAAATCAACCATATATACATACATCAAAAATGGCTTCATCACATAGATGTATGTTAAATTAACAACAACTTTGAAAAGGAAATAGAGATTTAACACAAAATTACTGAAATTAAATAGAAAATTATTGTTCAATTGGAAAATTAATAAATATTAAAGATAAATACATTGAAATAATGAAAAAAGGCATTTACTTTTAAACAAATGAGTAGCATCAATTTAATACATTTTTGATTTCATTCATTATTTATTTTTTTGATCAAAGTATGATTTGTTCAAATTTTCTTAAATTTGACTATATCAAAATTTCATAGTTTCCTTATTCCAAATAAGTTATTGAAAAATTAGTTTATCACTCATTAATTATCGATATTAGAGAAACAATGTTTTCAATCAAGATTTAATTAAAATCCATATAATTAATTAATTCAATATTTTTCAAAATAAGCAAAATGAAATTAACAATAAAATTCACTACTATTTGAAGATTATAAAATATTTAACAATATCTTACATCAGAATCACGTTAATTTTATCATTCACAATATAATCTATTGAATTTTTGTGTTTAAATTATCTATTTCCTTAATTTCTTATCATTGAAAAATCCCATTCAACTTTTAATTTCAAATTAATCAAAATACTAACTTTTCTTATTTTATTATTATTATAGTATACGTCAAAGGTAAGCACATTGGTTACCAAAGATCTAAGAGTGTTACCAACCCAAACACTTCTTTAATCAAGATTGAAGGTGTCGCTGGCCCAGAAGATGCTAAATTCTACTTAGGTAAAAGAATCGCTTATGTTTACAGAGCTAACAAAGAAGTTAGAGGTACTAAAATCAGATGTATCTGGGGTAAAGTTACCAGAACTCATGGTAACAACGGTTTAGTCAGAGCTCAATTCAAAAACAACTTACCAGCTAAAACTTTTGGTGCTTCTGTTAGAGTCATGCTTTACCCATCAAACATTTAAATATGAGGACAACAACTACAAATCTCTTTACGTATATAAAACTTTCTCACTTTTTATTTTTGAATAAGCAAAACATGATTTAATTCCTATATCTGTTCTAATAATTTTTTCTATTTTCTTTCGAAAATTGCTACTTCATTATGTAAGAAAGAAAACTATTTAATAAGTTAGTGACTTTATGGTTAATTAAGGTCTGAGATTTTATTATCTCCTTATTGAATTTCTTATGTTTTCTTAATTGTAGATTAGTAATTTAATTCAGTGTTTAGTTACATAAATTCATCTGTCACCAGTGAATAGCACTGAATACAAATGAGATTTTGAATTTCTCGCTCTATACGTTTTGGTCCTTTGGACTTAAAATTTACAAATATTAATATTAAATCAATCAAGTAGACGAGTACCATCCATCCATTTCAATATATTCAAATCATCATGAGGAAAACAGAACCTTTTTTTGATTATAGGGGGTTATTATTAAGAAGGTTTACCATGAGAGAAAACTCATACGTTCATGTTGTTGATCCATTTCTTTTTAGAGTTTTCGTTCTTATATCATTCAACAAGTGGCTTGATGGTCAATTACCTCCTGAACTTAAACAGTATCACCAAATCAATCATGTTTCAAATCAGAAAACGAGACTAAACTTTTCAAGTCTTATGGAGAAATTAGAAGATAATAAGATTCCAGGTTTAATTGATTATTATTCATTGGGTGAGAGATTTTCAAATGTTATTCTTGTTAAATCATCTAAAATTTTTGAATTGGTAACAAATGACTGTATTGTGAACAAAGATTTATATTGTATTTCTGGAACAAAAGAGTATTACATTGATAGGACCGCCAAAACTCATACTAGTTATAAAAACCCAATAGGTGAATTTGTTCGTTCTACTAGAGCTATTAAACTTGTCATTCATGGTGTAGGAAAAACTCCATTTTATATTGTTGAAGCAATCGATTCTGAATGTGAAGATTATTTATTTAATGATTGGGCTGAAAAAGAAAAAGATGCTAAGATTAAAAGTTATACTCAGTTAGTTGATCAATGCAGGTCATCATATTATGATTTCCAAAAGAACACAGTTGAAAGAAATTTACAATCATCGTTGGAAAGAAAATCTAATGCTAATTATAACAAACTAAGGTTATCTGGCAATACATATATTAAAGAAAATCGAGTCGTGAAGAGACGAAGAAGAATAAGAAGAAAAAGCTTTCCATAACAATTTAAAGCTATCTCAGCCTTCTTAAGTTCAGTTAAAATTCAAGTTTCGAATTCTCTATTTGTTATTTTGCATTTTTTGATAAATTTAAATCTAAATCCAAGCTTAGTTAAGTTAGTTATCACTGTTTACCATGTATTTTTTTCATCGACACCTAGAAAATTCACAATTTTAATCGATTCACCTCACATTTTTGGATTAATTACTGATGATCACATTGAGTATATGGAGATTTATAAAACTATACCTCAAGATTTTAAACCTTCCAAGTTTATCATATTAAAATGTGGGTTTATACGAACATGTTCTCATCTAACTGTTTATATATATAAGTGATAAAAGGAAATAATGTTGTTAAAAGAATGAATTAAAATTTTCCATTTGTTTCATTTAAAAAGCAATATTGGCGAAGATTCCCAAAGGAGAAATATTTTGAATATTTTTGAAAAAATCATATCATAATAAAATTTAAATCTGTATGGTAATCAGGATTCTTGAAGGTTTTTCAATTTTTTTCATTCTTTATGAAAAATTTCTTTATATGAATTTGAATCTGTGTATAGGTCTTAACCATAAAAGCAGTCTTATGCTTAATTCTGAGCATGATGAGTTTATAATAACTAGTACTAGTACTACAATTGTATTAATGATCGATTCGATGAACCGAATGGCCTGGTATACTCTTTGATCCACAACTTGTCAACTTCACATAAATGATAAACCACAATCACCATCATCTATAAGATAACGTGATAACAATATTAACAATATTAATATATTTTGCCAATTTAACTAGGAATGATGAAAAACACATGTAAACGCTGTAGAGCATGTGAAAGGAAAATTGCCGAAAAAATGCCGACAGCTAAAGGAATATATCGATCATGATTGAATTCCAAAACTATTTAAATTGGTGGTTTTCCTGTTTTTACCCAGATTCGAAGATCATGCTATAGTGTTCTCTTTCTTTTCATTAAACTTATAATTACAACTTTCTTATATTTTACAATTAATATATATATGTCATCTTATAAATCTACTGTCTTTATCAATAAAGCCAATTCTCCCTTAGGTTTCGAAATTACTAGAAAATTAGCTAGATCTGGTTTTAAGGTGTTTGCTGCTGATACTTCATTATACGATATTCAAAATTTAGATTATTTAAATCCTGAAGTTTCTGATTCTGTTATTCCAATAGTTTATAATTATAATGATGAAGGTGAAATTTCTTTAATTGAAAAAATTATATTAAATGATTCACAACAAGAAATTAATAAATTAGATTATATTATAAATTTAAATACAATTAAAAATGATGATTTGAATTTAATTTTCAATTTAAAAAATTTCATTGATTATAAAACATCAATTTTAATTTCAACAAATCATAAACATTTTAAAAATTTAAATTTAACTAATTTAAATTTAAAATTAACAAATAAAATTCAATTAATTAAAACTCCAAATGAAATTAATTTCAATAATATTAATTCAATTGTTCATAAATTCATTGATGCAATTAATAGAGTTCCTTATAAAGTTAAATCAATTAAATCATTTAAAGATTTTGTATATTATTTAATTTATCATTTTGCTCCAACTTTTCCATTAGGTGCAATGAATAATTTCAATCAATATGTTTCTCCATCATCTGGTATCAAAATTGAACATACCTAGTTTACATTAGCTGTAAATTATATGGGTATGGGTGTATGTGTCGTATGGTTTGGTTAATCTTTGTTTACAATTTACTTTGCTTCCTTATAGTACTCCTTGTGGTGCTTCTGATTTTGATTTTTTTTAATTTTCTATTAATTTTCTTTTGGGATTTTACTACTATAATATTTTGTTGAAAAAACTTTATTTTTCTAAAACAAAAAAAAAATGTATATAATAAATATAAATAATAATATAAGTATCTTTGAATAATATAGTTAATATAATAAATAAAATAAAAATAAAAATAAATAATTACTTCTTATCAAAACTTGGTCCCATCATTTGAGTATAGTTCTTATTATATAAATCATCTTGAATATTTAATCTAAATTCTAAACTTGAAAGATCCAAAAAATCTTCATTTAATTCATCAATTTTATTAACACCTAATAATTTCATATCTCTTAAAATTTCAGTTTTTAAAATTTTAATTGCTCTTTCAACGCCATCTTGACCATAAACTTCACTATATAAGAATCCTCTACCTAAACCAGGTTTACCACCTAAACATAAAGCTTTAATTATATCAGAACCTCTTTTAAATCCACCTTCAACGAATATTTCAAAATTGTTTTCTTTTGGATTTAAATTTTTTGATTTAAATAGTTTATTAGTTTGATATAAAGTTTCAATTGTTGATAAAGAGTTATCCATTTGTCTACCTCCATGATTTGATATTATGACACCTTTAAAACCTAATTGAAATGCTTTAACTATATCTTCTTTTCTTTGTAAACCTTTTATAATGATTGGTAAATTAGTTGAATTTTTTAAATTTTCAAAATCTTTCCATGTTACATTAGCATATTCAACTTCATTTGAAATCAATTTATTTAAATATTTATTATCATCATTATCATCATTAAATTGATCTCTAATTTTTAAATCTTTTTCTCTATTACCAGGACAAGCAATATCAGAATTTAAAAAAATTGCTTTAACTTGTGGTAAATCATTTTCAATTTGTTTAAATAAATTTGGAGCATTTTTAATTTCATCTTTTGTATAAAAATCATATTGATAAAAAATTGATTGATCTGGTTTTAATTCTTTATATAAATCATTTAATTCAACTGAACCATGTTTTGGTATAATATGAATTATATTTTCATTACCTGCAGCTTTAGTTAATATTTTTTCACCATCATTTTGAATTAAATGTGAACCACAAAATGAACCAATATAAAATGGAGCATCTATATCAATATTTAACATTTTTGATTTTGTATTTGCATTTGAAACATCAATTAAACATTTTGGTCTAAAGAAAATTCTACCTAATGCATAATGATTTTCTCTTAATGTAAATTCATCATCTGAACCAGTATTAAAATAATTTAATTTAATTGGTGATAAGATTTGTTTTGCAATGAATTCAAAATCATTAATTGAAAAAATAGAATTTAATAATGGTTTATTATCTAAATTTTTTAATCTTTTAATTTCTAATTTTTCTTCATTAGTTAGTTTATCATCTTCAAAATCTTCATTAATAATTGAAATCTTATTTGATTTATTTAATTTAGTTGATTTAGTTGATTTATTCAATGTATTTGATTTAACTGGTTTTTTCTTTTTTTTGATAGGAATTGGTAAATCTAAAATATCACCAATATAATTATCTTTTAAATATCTATCTAAATAAGCAGGAGAATGCATTGATTCAAAACCTTTAGTTGCATCATTACCAGCAAATCTTAAAATTCTAGCAGAACCACCAGGATGATTTTGTAAAAATGATGTAACATCATAAACTTTACCATTAATTGAAATCCAACAATCATTTAAAAAATTATGTTTTTGTAATTCATTAAATGTAACTATTTTATTAATAGGTTGTAATAATTGGGAATCATTTTTAATTGGTTGTGATGTTGATGAATGTATTAGATATAATGAAGTTATTGAAATTGTTGAAGCTAATGTAAATTTTAATAAATTTGATGATTTGATTATTGTAGTTGAATTTGTATGATTAAATCTTTTAAATTGATTTTTCAAAAGATTATAATTTTTAAATGATGATTTAAACATCTTGGTATATTTGATATAATAAGAATACTTTAGATAGTATTAATATTAACAAGATATTAGGAAGAAAAGTAGGTTTTTATAAGATAAATTAATGGAAAAAGTTATAAAATGTTGATTTATTTGAATTTCTTCATTAGGTATTGGCCGCGTTATCAGTGGAAAACCAGGAAAAGTATTAGCGAGCCAATCAGAAGACTGTCACTGGGGAGTCTAAGAGTGGTAGCAGGTAGAGAAGTGGATGAATGGTAGCAAGATATATATATAGTGTTGGGGTTTATGGGATATGAAATGGAATGAAATGAAATATTGTGAATGGGAGGTTGATTTGATAGATATTTTTGAGATAAATTTGAGATTGAATCATTATCTACAGGATTGCCTAAATAGTAAATTAAATTAAAACGTTACACCCACATTTTCATTTTCATCTAATTAATTAACAGGCCCGTTCTTTTAATTAATCAGAATCAACCCCACCATTTGTAGTGATGATGATGTTAAGGGTCTGTGATTGTGATTGCATGATCGTTTGATTCATTTATATATGGGTTGTAAAGAAGAAAGATCCGGTTTAACTTGTGATCTTTTAGAGTTTGATTATATTAATTTGGTCGAATCTTAGTTCATCACAGTTAAGAAAAATTGTTAATTGTTAATATTTCAATTATTTGTTATATTCAAAATCCAATTAAAAAATAAAATATAAATAATAAATAAAATAAAATAAATGATCGATCGAAATATATATAAGCTATAGGTGATCGATATAATATGATCTAAGTAGATTGACTAATTTCATGACAAGCTTAAGTTTCAATTAAATTTGTATATAAGTTTAATACGTATATAGCTTGTAGCCTTAATTGTACTCTACTCTACGTACAGTCTGACTACATATATGAAAAGATCGATGAGAATTACAAGTTATCATATACTCTCTAGCTATTCTATACGCCATATATATCCTCTTGAACTCCAGCTCTTCAAATTTTCTCAATTAATGCTCATCTCACCACAAAACCTGTGATAGTAGATATCCCGTTTTCACGGAAATAGTCCGAAATATCCCCAATAAAGGACCCTTTAAATAAAATGACGCGCATACCAAATTTCCTTTAATTCTCTGCATCACACCACTCCAACCTATAACCATCCATCAGCTTAAATTAATTATACTCCAGAGTGACTCCACCAATTCCCCCAGTATCCCCATATACCATATAAATATCCCTTTCTCTCTATGCCCGTCCAATCATATATCTTCTAGAATATATAATTAATCAGCCCGCCCGCCTGTAGACAGGGTTGAGCCGCAACATCCCCAAATTAAGGGCCAGTAGCAAATCAGGCTGTGCTGGGCCTTTAGTCAAGTTGAGTTGTTATTACTTAGTTGATTTTTCCCTTTTTATGCTCCTACTCCTATTGGTCTTTACTACAAGTATACTACCCATCTCTTAACTTCACCTCCTACTCACTACTCACTTCTTACTATCCAGTGTCCTTTGCTTCAACTTATTACTCCTACTCTTTGCTCTCCCTTTGCTCGGCTCTTAACTCATCATATCATATTCATAGTTTGCTCCTACTCTACATCCATCTTATTCTCTTCTTTTTTTCATTATAATCAAAGATGGCTTCCTCCTCCTCTTCAAATCATAATAAACATAATGATAATGATTCTCAACATGAAAAGCTTCGTAAAAGACTACAAGAAGAACTACATTCTCAAAATATGGATGATGCTGATCTGGATTGGTTTTTAAGAGTTTCTTCAACAAATAATATTCAACAAGCTCCAATTAAATCTCCTACTCTAGAAAATTCAAATAATAATAAATCTCCAGCTACTTTATCAACAACTGATGCTCAAGTCTCTTTAGGTAAACTGGATTCAACTTCTTTATTTCAATCAAATAGTAATGGTTCAAAATTAACTAGATCTATTACTGCTGAACCAAGATTATGTTTATCAACAACAAATCTTTCAACAGATTCTTCTCCTAAATTAACAAGAACTTCAACTAATGTTTTAACTTCTGATTTTTCTTATAAAAAGAAACCAGTTAATGTTGTATCGGTTGATATACCTTCTTCTTCACCATCACCATCACCTTCATTATCTTCATTATCTTCACCACCAACAAAGAAAAAAGGTTTATTTAAAAAAATATTTGGTAAAAAGAATGATCCGGTTTCTTCAAACTCAAATAAATCACCTTTAACCTCTCCAATTCCAAGTCGTCATGGTTCTCTTTCAGTTCCGAATAGTTCAATTACATCTCCCGGTTCAAATGTTGGTGCTTCAATTTCTCCAAATTCAAGCCGTAAACCTTCAATACCTCAATCCAAATCAACTCCGGATTCTTTTCCTACATTATCTCCAAGACCTTCAATTTCTTCTTCAACTATAAATATTACAAATAAATCTTTAGATGGTTTCATAAAACCAAAAGAAGAAATCACTACTAATAATTCATTTCAAAATAATTTACTATCAAATAAATATAAAGATGTTGATTCTCAATTATCCGAATACTTGAAAGATATTGAACTTGTTGAAAATTCAAATGATTTAAATTCAATTTCTTCTTCAGTTTATAATCCATCAATTCAATCTTCAATTAAATATGATCCATCAGTTATACCACCACATCCAGATCAACCAAGATTACCTTCTGCTTTATCTTTAAATCCAAAATATAGTTCTGGTAAATCTTTAGAAGCTGATGTTGCTGAAAAACATAGAAAAGAGAAACAATTAAATGCAAGTGCAACTAGATTCGGTGGTTTATTACATAGAACAAAAACTAATTCAAATACTTTTGATCAACCTCATGCTTCATTAATGGAAACTTTAAATGAAGATATGCTGATGGATTTAACTTCAAAAAAAATTGATTATACTTCCCCACCTCCAAAAACTTTAAAAAAACCTCCAATGAAAATCTTACATGAAATTAAACCAATGAAAAAAGTTGCATTTGCAACAACTACATTTGTTAATGATCCACCACAACAAATTCCATCAAGAAATCCAAGAAAAGGTAATGTTGAAATTTCTCAAAATGGTGAAATTGTTATTCATAATGTTAATCCTGAAGATAAATTAAAAAGTGCTTGTGGTATTGTTGTTGGTGGTTCAGGTCATTTAAAATTAGTTGAAGCTGCTAAAGCTAAGGCTGAAGCTGATAAAATTGATGGTAAAAGATTAACAAGTCCACCACCATCTTCATCTCATTCTAATGCTGCTCCAAGTATGTCAAGAGGTGAAAGTAATTCATCATTAATTAAAAATGAAGATAAGTTGAAAGCTGCTGCAAAGGCAAGAGAAGTTTCAACTGTTGATCCTGATTTAATTCCAAAAGATTCTCAAATTAAAGGTTCATTGATTAAAATTGATAAGCCTATGATTAGACGTAAGAAACATCAAATGGATAAACCTGTTGTTACATTAAAAATAGATGAATTATATACAAGATGTTGTCATTTACGTGAAATTTTACCAATTCCAGCAACATTAAAACAAATTCCAAAAGGTTCAACTGATCCATTACCTCTATTACAATTAAGAAATCCAAGACCTTCATTAATTGAAGTTTTAAGTTTTACTGATTTTATTAGAATTGCTCCAATTGTTTGTGTTTCATTAGATGGAGTTTCATTAACTCCTGAAATGTTTAAAATGATTTTATCTTCTTTATTATATAAACGTTATTTGGAAAAATTATCTTTAAGAAATACTCCAATTGATGAACAAGGTTGGAAACTGTTATGTTGGTTTTTATCAATGAATAAAGCTTTAAAAAGATTAGATATAACACAATGTCCTTCATTACATGTTAATACCCAAAGAATTAAAAAATCTTCAAAACCTCCAAAGGAAGATGGTAGAATGAAATCCAATTTAAATAATAGATCTGAAATGAATTGGCCATTATTAACTGCTTCAATTATTTATAGAGGTGGTATTGATGAATTAGTTTTAACAGGTTGTAAGATTAATGATTTAAGAGTTTTCAAAAATTTATTATCTTTAGGTTTAAATAATACAAGTAAATTAGGTTTAGCATATAATGAATTAAATTACAATCAATCTGAAATTATTGCTGAATGGTTATCTGATAATTCAAATTGTCTTGGAATTGATTTAGGATTTAATGATTTATCATCAATTTTAAAACCATTTATTGAATTTGCAAAGAAGAAGAAAGATAACAATTTATCATTAATGTCATTGAATAATTGTAATTTAATTGATAATGATGAAGCTTCATCATTATTTGATTCAATTTCAAAATTCAAAAATTTAAGATATTTAGATATTTCAAATAATAAGAAATTATTTCCAAATTTTATGAGTAAATTAGCAATTTATTTACCATTTTTTAAACATTTATTAAAATTACATTTAGATAATAATAATTTAACAACTAATTCACTTATTAACTTATTTGAAATTATACCATTTGTTAATGGATTAAATTCTTTATCAATTACAGGTAATAAATTAGATGAAACTTGTGCAATTTCAATTTGTAGATTATTAAACAATGCAAAATCATTATTTAATATTGAATTTGATAAAGATTCAATTGATACAAAATATCAAGAAAAAATTGGTTTATTAACAATGAGAAATATGGAAAAAGCATTATATGGTAAACCAAATGATGACTCAACAAAATTAATTAATACATCAAAAGATGATTCTAAACATGCTGAATTCATTAAAGATTTACTGAGATCAGTCGTTAATGATTCACGTCAATTGAAAGGTGATCAATCCAATGTAGATGGTAAAGTCTTTACTGAAACAATGATTGAATTAATTAATGAAGGTTCAAAAGCTGATCCTGAAGTTGTTAAGGTGTTTATTGAAACTTCAAAATCGATTAGATTGAAATTATTATCAACTATTAAAGAATTAATTAATCTATATGTTAAAGGTAGATTGAATTTAGAAGGTAAAGAAGCAACAATTAGATTAATTGGATTAGAAAAATCAATTGCCAAAGCAACTGAATTAATTGCAAATAAACCAACCGATGATCTAAATAATGAATTTAATAATCCAATTAAAGGTTTACAAACATTAGAAAGTAGTTTTATAAATAATCCTAATAATAACAATAATAATAATAAAGATGATTTAGTTGATGAAAATCCAATTGAAATTACTGAAGAAGATGATATAGAAAATTCTTCATCAACATCATCAAATTCATCAAATAACTTGTTGAATAATAATATAGTTGGTCCTTATTGTCCAATTAAGAAAAGTGAAAGAAAAGAATATGCTTCTGCTTTATTAGGTTCAAATAATATCATGGATATTGTTCAAGTTTTAGGTACTGTTAGATCAAGAGGTGTTTCAATTGGTGATATATTTAGTGAAAGTGAATCATCAAGTGATAACGGTAATAATGAATTATCAAAAAAACAATCAGAAAAAACAGTTGATGATGATGATGTTAGTATTAATTCTTTTGATTCATTAGAAGATGTTGATAATGTTGATGGTAAGCATGGTCGTTCTCATTCTCATGGTAGTTCAGTTGGTGCTAAAGATGATTCAAATGTCACTAAGGCTTATGATTCTGTTTTAGAAGAATTAGTTAAAACTCAATCTGGTAAGTTTAGTTATGGTAGTTAAAAATCATTTTATTTTTAATTCTTTCTTTTGGTTATACTCATCTTACTCTTGCATGTGTTAAATTGGTTTTTCTTTTCGTTATTTTATTTTTTATTTTTTATGGACTTTTTTTTAATTCTCCTTTTATTATTTTTGTGAGTTTTTTTTTTCATTACTCAAAATACATCTTCTGTTATTTGTTAATTTGTTTCTTTAATATTCCTTTTTTTTTGCGATTGTTGTTAATTGTTGTGTTTCAAAATTTAATTTTTTCATTCTCCTTTTTTTTTGATTATAGTCTGTTGATCCAGTTACTATATCTCACTTATTTTTTTTATTACGCCATTACTATTATTATTATTTACTCTTGCATTATTATTATTTTTTTCCCCTATTTTTACGCTTTTATTTAATTATTCTTATTCTTATTCTTATTCTTCTTATTTTTTTAAATGTTTTTATCTTTATCATTCATCAATCTTTTTGTTTAATTGTTACTAACTATAATGCTACATAATGAAGTCCCTGTTTAATTTTAAAGAAAAAATATATTGAGTTTTTTTTGCTTTTTGTTGTTTCAAGTTAAACTTAAAGTTAAAGTTATTATTATTATTATCATTTAACCCTTTTCTTAATTTGAATTTTTATATTAAATTTTAATTCTTTTTTTTTTTTTTACTGAAAAAAAGATATATTACCATATATAACTTGTTATTTAATTCTATTTATTGTTATATTTTAAAGTACGGTTTTTTGAGTCCTTATCAATTTTATTTTCTTTAGTTATTTATCACCGGAAATTAAAACAATTTATATTGAGAATACTGTACATAAATAAACATAAAACTAGTACTACTGTAATAATTGATCCCTATAATGAGGTTGGTTATTAATGAATTTTTGAGCTCTTCTATCATCTCTATCTTTAGCTTTATCTTGTCTTGCCCATATTCTCTTCTTTTCAGCAATTTCTTTTCTATCAATAGTTTTAACAAAATGTCTTGTTTCAGCAGCAATTATTGTACCTTCACCTTCACTTAATTCTCTATCTGGTCTTAGATTTTGTCTATAATATCTAGCTAATGATCTATGTCCAGCTCTAGCACCATTTGGTAAATGTAATTCATAACCAGTTGAATATAAATTATCTTGTGGAATATCAGTTTCATCATTCTCATCAACAACTTCATTTTCATCAACATCTTCCCAATCACCTTCAATTGATTGATCAATGGCATTATTATATGATGATGTAAAATCATAAAAGTTTGAAATTTCTAATTTTTCATCTTCTGATTCAAATGGAATTTTACAATGTGATTTAGCTAACATATGTTGTCTAATACTTTCAAGATTCTTACCTTGATAATTACAGACTAAACAAACGTTACCAAAACCAATTTTTTCACTTAAATAATTTATTAAACCTTCTTTATTAGTTAAAAATTCAACTTCTGGAATATATAAACCATGATTTTTAAACATATGTTCAATATTATTATCTAATGTTTCATTTGATTTATTACAGAATAAACATGACTCAAGTGGAATATCAACTTTATTTTTGAATTTTTCTTCCATTAATTTTTCTTGCAATTGTTCTTCAGTTAATTCCTTTTCTTGTTCAGGTTTATCTTCTTGCTGTTGTTCTTCTTGTTGTTGTTTAACAACTGGAGTACTTTCGTTATTTGATCTATCTAAAGTAACTTTACCATCATCAGCAACTTTAATAACACCACCACTGCTTAACATTTTTTGTTTTGCTAATTCTAATAATTGTTTTTTCTTTTCTAATAATGCTTCTCTATCTCTTCTTCTTTGTTCTTTTTTAGTTATTTGTTTATTTGATTTTTTACTGATATCATTTGAATCTTCACCATCTTCAGTAATTGATAAATTTGAAACTTTAGAATTGAATGTATCTTCAGAAATTGCTGGTAATGATGCAACTCTTCTTTTTAAATTATATCTATGCCAATCAAGCTTCATATGTGATCTTTGGTCTTCACCAGTTGGAAATGCCAACCCACAACTATTACAAGTGAATTGATTTGTTGATGACATGCTTAAATATTATATATTGTGATTTTATGTAGTAAAAATATTAATAGGAAAAACTAAACTATAAAAGGAATTAAAAGATTTTTTAAAAAAATTAAAGGAATTTTTTTTTTTTCAAATTTTTTTTATCGTGCGCCGCAGATAAGTGTTTCGGATCCGGAACCTAGCCAGTTATCAACTTATCATATGTATTATCATGTTTTCTTTGGTAATTCTTCAGGATTTGTAGGACGTGGACGTTCAGAAAAATAACTATTTAATAAAGCTTTAGTTGTATTCAATCTCTTATTTGGATCCATCGTTAGTAAACCATTCATAAGATCTAATGCACTTTCAGGAGCAGCTAAAAATCTATTTCTAAGTTCAGTTCTTGAAGGTGGTGGGAATCTTTGTAAATTATTATAATTTGGTAATTGTGTAACGCCAGGCCAATTTTCTTCAGTTGGAGTACCTAAAGCTTGAATAGTAACAGTTAATTGATCGTTATCATCTTTACCAGGCAAATAAGGTGTTCTTAATAACAGTTCAGCAAATATAACACCAACTGACCATGTATCAACAACTTCTGTATAATGTCTTGCACCAAATAATAATTCAGGAGCTCTATACCATCTAGTAACAACATTTGAGGTTAATCTTTCAGAAGGATGTCCTAATGATCTAGCTAAACCAAAATCCGCTATTTTTAAATGACCAGTTGGTGAAATCAATAAATTATTTGGTTTTAAATCTCTATGCAATATACCATTTCTATGACAGTGATGTAAGCCTCTTAGTGTCATCAATGTCCAGCTTTTAACATCTGCTAGTTTGAATGTAATTGATTTATCATTGATTAAATGTTCTAAATCAGATGGTAAAAATTCCAAAATTAAATTTAAATTATGTTTTTCATCAGCAAACACATCAACCAATTCAATAATATTTTCATGTTTTAGTTCTGCTAAATATTTCATTTCTCTAATAGCTGACATATCTAATCCATCTTTAAAATTCTCTGTTTTAATTTCTTTGATAGCAATGGTTCTTTTTGTTTCTAATTGTTCACCTAAATAAACGACAGCATAAGTACCTTCACCAACTTTTTTATCTTTTGTGTATCTCTCAGCCATTATATAATTGTAAGATTTATTGTATTAAATAATTGTAGTATTATTTGTGTGTTTGTTTGTTCAACTCAGAAATTATCACAATTATCACTCTCTTTGATTTATTTCTTCTTCTTCTTTTCAGTTATATTAACTACGCGATCGATCATGTGATCAAAATCAAATATATATATGATCATGTGATACAGTCACGTGAATGCGATGATTTTATCGATATCGATACGATATGTTCATGTTCATAATCCTATTAAGGCCCATATGCAATTTAATTAGCAAAATAATAATATACATATATGAAAAACAATATCTTAAACATACGCAAAATAAAAAAAAAATGAATAATAAACAATCTTGATATTATAGAAAATGACCAGTATTTGCTGGTTGATAAAAGTCATAGATTTTTTTCAAACTATCATATAATTCATGTTTAGCTTGATTTGGATAATGACCTTCTAAGAAGAATACGTCACTAACAAATTGAAAGGCTTTTGCTTTTTCAAGGTCAGTTAAATCAGGTCCATCATTATGAACTTTTGTAGGTGGAACACCTGCTCTAAAGAATGATTCTAATGGATTTCTAGACTTTTGTAGTTGTTGTTCAGTGATATTATTAGATGAATCAGGCGTCATCCCCTCTGAACTACCTTCTAGTGTTGTTTGTTGTGTTTCTTCTTGTGGTGGTTTTGGTTGAGGTCCCTCTATGATTTGATCAATTGATTCTGGGTGGCAGACTAAACGTGTTAAATTATCACAAGGATCATTAATAGTTTCTAAGGTATCATCTAAAACTAATTGATCAATTTTAGATCTTTTAGAAGCAGCATGGATTGGATGAGAGTGTTTTGTATCTTTATTTTTTTGTATATAAACAATTTTATTATCATAATCAAATCTAACTGTCCATCTAACAGAACAAGAATCATAGCCATCATTTATGTTCACGGCTGGTCTTGTTTTATATTCACCAGTTTTAGTTTTATGCTTTCTTAGACCAGATATAAGTTCAGCTTCATAAAAAGCACAAGATAGATAACCTCTTAAACCGTCTCCAGGAGAAGGTTTAAAACCTCTTGGATAAACTAAAAGTAATTGAGAAAATTGAGAAATTGTAAGTTTAATAAATTGATTCTTTGGTAAATTGTAAGCTTTATCATAAGCTTCATTAATCGATTGTAAAGTTGAAGAATGCATACTTGGTTTTAATTTCATATTAGTTCTAATAATATTCATAATTTTTCCAGGTAGAAGATCATTAATTTCGAAATCATAGAATGGATCATTGGGAATTGATGTAATAATTGCATTATTCATTGAATTAACTATATTTATAATATCACTTGCTCTTTTTTTAACTTGATTTCTATGAGTTAGATTTCTTCTAATATAAGCTTTTCTTACTTTATTTAAACCATTTATTCTTTCTTTATCATTTGTAACAGATGCAATTAAATCATTTGATATTTGAGAATGAGTGAAATCCAAAGTGGAAATATCATCAGATGATGCCTTTTTAAGTTTTGTAACTTTAACGGGTTTTGGTAGAGTTGCAACTAATATAGTTGGTTGTTTTGGAAGAGATGGCTTTCTAACTTTTTTTACCGCATTTACTTTCTTTGCCTTTTTAGTGACCTGAATTGGAGATAAAGAAGGAGTAATAGATGTATTTGGTGTTTGAATCAACGGGGTGGCCGATGAAGAGGGATCTGGAGTTGAATGTTGTGTATTTTGTTTATGTTTTTGTGAATTACCTTCAGAAAGTACAGGATTTATAGAAGTGACAGAACTATCAAAAGCATCTTTTGATTGATTTTGTTTATTTAAAAGGCTTGCTGAGAATTGACGTGAACTTGCATGAAGAAGTGTTGGATTCACATAAACATTGGGTGTAACTCTATTATTATTGTTTACATTTAATGGTTGGTGTGAATATTCTTGTGTTGGATGAATCTGAACTTGTTGAATTTGGTTAATTAGAGGATTTTGAAATTGGTTAATTGGAGGATTTTGAACTTGTTGAATTTGGGTAATTGGATAATTTTGAAATTGATTATTATAATAATTTGGTGCTTGTTGAATTTGATTGATTTGATTAATTTGGTGATTTTGCTGTAAATTAGGATTGAAAAACCCAGGATCCATAGGGCTATTGACTAGATTGTTTCCATTTAATAGATGATTGATGTTTGGAGGTATCATATGAGTTCTTGTTGGAATTGAATTTGGCGTTGTTGTACATGTTGTTGTTTTTGTATTAGTAAACGTATTTCCAGCTGGATTTGGAGATTTCTTTTTGTTTTCAGTATCCGATCTCTTTTTCAAATTAGGATTGAGCCAATTTGTATTGATTTGGGACATGGTGAGTGCTTCTGTTTTCAGCAGATGTTGTTCCTGATCTGGTTCTGGTTCCAAAGAATCTAAAGTGGTATAGTCGAGAATTTCAAGAGATTTGCAGCTTATCAAATTGGAAGCAGTGAAACTCTGGGGTGCTATCCTTATTTCAACCATCATGAGCTGTCTTCCGGTGCCATCTTCCGGTATTGTCTTCAAGACAAAACGAAATGGGTATCCATCCCAGTTAGCTGAAAAAAATCCATTAACTTGGCTTAACAACTTATCCAATTCAACAAAAAATACTTCAAATTTAATTAGTAAGATATCAAATGAAAAATTTAAGAAGTTCAAGCTACTTTTAAGTTATAATGATATTCCATTTGAACTGAAATTTAAAATATTGAATATAATAATAACTAATACACTTGAATTAAAGCATTTAATTATGTTTATGGGTTTACCTTTTCGTTTTAAAGAAATAGATTTCTTATTATCTCAAGTTAATTATTCACTTACTATTTGCTTACTTGGTAGGGTCAAAGATGGGGAATATAAAGGTAAATGGTTGGTCTCTTTTGATAATTATCCTTTTGAATGCTTAGAATATTTTCAATTAGAAGCTTTAATATCCTATTTGGAAAATAAACAGATACGAATAAATACATTAACTTCTAAAACAAATAATAAGGATTTCTATTGTGGGTTTTCAAGTGACCCAAACAAATTATATCGACGATTGATTTCATTATCTAATGATTTTAAAGGTGACTTCTCTTCAACAAGTAACAGAAATGTTATCTATAATTTCAATATGACTCATTTAAAGATGTCTGTTGGATTTTTAATTAATCCTATTTCTGAATTTTTGAAATTAAAAGAAATTACCCTTGATACTAACTTATTACTATCGGATAAAACAATTGAAGATATTTCATTTATTCTATCATCAACTTTGGCTATTTCACCAATATTAATAAAAATACAGTTTAATTGTTTTTATTCTGATGATGATTTAGATATTGATTTAATAGAAAACTCTAGGAGATTGGTTAATTTGATACAACTAAATTCAGTTTCAAAAATAATATTTGAATATGTATCTGAAGAAGCAAATTATAAAACTAATATTTTCTTGGATTACTTAAAACCAATTCATTATTGTTTCAAGTCATTACCCTTACTGTTAAGTTCTAATGCTTCTGAATATTTAACTAGTTTTACAAAAGTATCTGAAATCTGGTTAGAAAATGATAATAATTATAAGTTAACGGGAAATCTATCTATCCCACTTAAGAATTCTTCATTGAAGTCATTGGTTATAATTGGTCAAGATTTAGAGTCAATTAAAACATTGAAGCTTGATATTTCTGGTCTAGTCAATTTAAATAAAATGAAAATTAATAATTATGTTATCGATTTTAGATCATTTGATAATCTTCCTTCAAAACTTGGAGAAATTCAATTGAATAAATGTATTGTTCATGGAACAATGAAGATACCCAATTCTTTGAAAATATTGAAGTTATATGATACATATCCAAAATTAAAGTCAAATGATTGCTTATTTGGTTTTAATCTATACATCTCTAACTCTTTTAAAGATTTCACTGAAATTACAAAATTCATTAATGCTATTCAAGATGATATTTCAACTAAAATTAATCATTTGGGACTTGAAAATTTGAATTCTTATGTTGATATATTTAATCTTAGTACTAAATTTCATAAAAGTTGTTTTTTGATCAGATATATTGAAGAAATAAATAATAATCAGAAAATTGAAAAAGAAATGTGTTTAATCATTTCAAATTATCGTGAAAATTATACAAATCTTGATAATTTTCTTTTTAAAATATCAAATATAATCTTAGAAAATCAGTTAAACTTATCAATATATAACAATTATGAAATATTTAAAAATAATTTAGATTTAGAATTTCGAAATAAAAATCAACTTTATGATCTTAAATACCTTCCCCAACCGGATCATTTTTTGACTTCTTTTAATTCTTCTGTGATTATTATTATTGTTTGTTTTTCTATAATTATTTTTTCCATGGTTTGGGTATGTATCCTTTTTAATTAAATACACATATGTATTGATTCCTGAATAAATCAAAATTTAAAGGATGGTTCTTCAAGTCATCGGATACGTACTCAATTTTTTTTTTCGAAATTTGATAAAAGGTTAAACCAAAATTAGTTTCTATCCTATCCATCAACCTGTAATTAAATTGATCAAATGTTAGCAAATGTTAGCAAATGTTAGTAAATGTTAGTAAATTCTCTGTATTCTAGGAATCCCCAAATCTGGTCGTGCGCAGCCCAAATTGCGTGACTGGAATAATTCAAAGAGAAAGAAGAAAGTAAGTACATGTAAGTACCCTTGAGTTTTGGGTTTTGTTTGTTTTCCACCTTTAAAGCTATTTTCGTTGATTTCATCAGATATAATACACTACTATCACACTTCTTATAACCAAAAATATATATCTCAGAGCTACACATCAATATTCTGCTTTGTTACAACTTCAAAAGTCCACTTTATACAAATAAAATAACACACAGATAAGACCTTTCCCTTTACGAATATATCAATATCATGTCAATAATACACCTTCCGGTGATACTGCTGCATTTGCTTATAAAAAAGTCTGATGCTGCCCCTTTACCTGATGATGAAGATTATAATAATCCTTTTCCAAGATATCCTTTTCCAAGTGATGAAAACGATGATGGCGATATATCTCTGATACTAGTTATGTTTTTAGGTATGTTTATAGGATTTGCTTTAATAATAATAGTCTCAACTATAGTGTTTCTAATACAAAAATTAATAGGAAAAAGAATTATGTTAAGTAATGAAATACCTGGTTCATTAGATGATGCTGCTTTGGAGGCCGAAGAAGATAGAAGAGCATTAGATGAGTTGGCTCCAAATGAACAAGAACTGTATTTTCAATCTAAAGATTTTCTGAAATTAAATCCAATGAATAACCAAGAATTATCATTATCACAATCTTTAATAATTCAAGAAAAGGGTGTTAATGCTTGGGAATTTAAACCAAATATTGAAAATGTTAATGTTATTAAAGTTGCTAATAAAACCGAATTAGAATTTTCATCTGATGGTCAAGAATTATCAATACAAACTAATTTCCCAATACCTAAACAAAATGAAGTTTATTATTTTGAATCCAAAGTTTATGAATTATTAGATCCTGAAAATACAATAATTTCAATCGGTATTTCTACTACTCCTTATCCTTATTTCAGATTACCTGGTAGACATAGATTTTCAATTTCATATGATTCAGATGGTTGTAGAAGATACAATCAACCGTTCCCTTTATCCAAAGAAACAGGTTTACATTCTTTTCCAGAATTAGAACATGGTGATGTTATAGGTTGTGGAATTAGGACAGGATCAAGAACAATATTTTTCACAAGAAATGGTAAAAAAGTTTCAGAATCAAAAATTGGTGGCCATATTAAATTTCCAAAAGGTTTACAATTATTTCCAACTATTGGTTCAACTAATAAATGCCAAATTCATGTGAATTTAGGTCAAATGGGATATGTTTTCATTGAAGCTAATGTTAAAAAATGGGGATTTGGTCCATTAGAAGGGACACAAGTTCCACCTCCTTTATATAAAAAATATAATAAAGATGTTTTATTAGAAAGTTCAGATTTAGATCCAAATGATTTAAATTTAAGAAATGGGGATTTCCCTCCTAATTTTTGGGATATTATAGCTACACCTGCTGAATTCACCGATATTGAAGATGATTCTCAATTGTTTGATGATGTCACAATGCAAACATTAGAAGAACAAGGTTTAGGACCTGGTGATTTTATTTTACCTCCAGCTGAGCCTCCACTTTATAAAGATTCTGTTGAAGATTTAAGAGAAGTTATAAAAAATCAATTTTCAAATAATGAAGAATTACAAAATGATGTAGTTATTGGGTGTAGTTCTAATAATGAAGCTCAATTGAAAATTATAGAATCCCAAAATGATAAAGTTCTTGATTTTACTGAAATTGCAGATGATGATGAAGATAATTTACAACATAATGATCATGGCGAAGAGGATGAATCTATGGATAGTGATTAATTAATAGGATTATATATTTTAGATATTGGGGATTAATCTTAGTATTTTAGTGTTTTGGTTTTTATTTGTTTATTTATTTGATGTTTTGGTTTTTTTTATTTTTTATTTGGTTTACTTATTTAGTTTGAGTTTGTTCGTTTTCCTTTTTTTTTATCCTAATGGGTGCATACATTATTCACATTTTTTGGTGTGATTTCATTTTCCTTTAGCATTAATGTTTCTATTATTTTCAGTCGAGTTATACAAGTATCTTTTCTTTTCTTTTCTTTTCTTTGTGTTTGTTTTGTTCGATCACTTATTTTTTTAATTGCTGTTATCTTTTTACTATTGAATTTTATGTTCCAATATTCCTATTTTTCCTTGTATTTTTAAGTTTTAACTGCACTATGCTTTCCACAGTCTTTTTTTTTCCTAATTATAATCTGAAAATAATTTTAAAAACCATAAATATATTTCTTAAAACTTTTATATAATCGAAAGAACAATTACACAAGTAAAAATGTAAAGTTAAAAAGATCATAAAAATTAACTTATAGATTAACTTAAAAAATGAATACAAATATGTATTGTTATTAATGTAAGGTAAGTTTAAAACTAAAACTAGTAAGGAAATAAAAAGTCTATATAAAATGTGTATCTAGTCTGAAGAGAATGAGAAGATTAGTGGTAACTAGGAAGTATCACTGTAAAGAAAAAAAAAAGATAAATATTAAAACTCAGGTTAAAAAATGAACATAAAACACACAAAACAAAACAACAAAACAACAAAAGATATGCAAATATGATGATGTAGTGATTATGAAAAAAAGTTAACAAAGAAAAAAATTAGAGCAATAAAAAAAAAAAAGGAAATAACTAAATAACAAAAAAAAGAATACCCTAACTATATGCCGAAATTTTTGAAAAAAAATAAATATATGAAAAAAAAAAATACAATTAAGAAGAAATAAGTTCAAACAACTATGAAGAAGAAAAAAAAAATCAAAATCAAAATCAAAACAAAACAAAATAAAATAAGACAAAACGTAATCATTAACAGTATTCAAGGAGTAACTGACCATTCAGAGAAAACATGCCATTTTCCACGGCTCATAACTATTAATCTCCAAAATCCAGTTTCTCTAACATGCTTTCTAACTTCCCAAATTTCTGCATTAACTTGTTCTAATTCAACAAATTTATCAGTTGGTGTTAGTAAACCACATTTAAAAGTATCATTATTATTATTGTCGTTATATTGAATTGTAAAACTGTATGTTTGAGATTGTTGTAGTTTATAAGTTTGAGGTTCTTTAATATAAACATCATATGGCAATTCAAAATTATCAGAATTTAAATGACACCATTCCAATTCACTATATTTACCTTTATGGAAAGCAGGAACTGATAATAATAATGAAAAATCATCCATTGAACTTTTATTAACATCTTTAATTTGATTACTTGGAAGTTGAGGTAATGGATTTAAATCAATTTCTTTACCATAAACTGAGATGAATCCAATTGAACATCTTGGTGGTAAAATTGATTTAATTTTTGCTATTCTTCTACCTTTTTTCCAATAAACTTGAACAAATGCATTGAAAACAGTTTCATTTATACTTTTATCCATTGAAATTATCATACATTTAATTTCATAATTCATTGGAATTTCTAAATCAAAATCAATTATTTCAAAATCTTGTAATCTAAAAACTGCTTGATTGAATTTATACAATCTTAATTTATTATTAACGAAATGTGGATAAACAGCAGGTAATTCCATTTGAATAACTGGATCAACTGGAGGTATAATATGTTGATGATCCACGTGTAACGGAATATGAGTAAAGACAAGATCTAAAGGTTTTGTTAAAAAATAAAAATTACTAATATCATCCAATGATGAATCTGTAACTATATTTAATTCTTTTTGTAAAATTGGATTAGTAATATTAGCTAATGAAATATCAATAAATCTATATTCACCTTCAATTAAAACAGAAATCCAAGAATGATTTAATTCTAATGAACTTTTATTATCATGATTTATATCATATTCAAATGGTCTTTTAAATCTACCTAAGATTATTTCAGTTTCAATATTTAACATATCACACATGATATGAAAAATCCAAGTTAGTTGATGTGGAGTACATATTTTTGAATGTATAATATCAATTAAAGCTGAACTTGATGGACCTTGTCTTGTACTTAATTTTTCAGTTGAACGAAATTTAATTGTAAATTTAGTTGTTAAATAAACATAAACTGCTCTCAATCTTTCTAAATCAGTATTAAACTTACTGCCAATTCTATCCATAACTATATCTTCAAATGAGGCAAATCTATCAATAGGCAATTTATTAATATATTTATTAACATGCATTAATGGAGTAGCATCGATATTAGATCTTTTTTGATAACTTGAATCTATTTCATTATTATTTAAACTAGTAATTGCTCTATGTGGTTGTAAGATCAGGTGACAATCTTCATCTAATGCTCTTGATTTTCTAAAAGATCTTTCTTGTGAAGTTAATGTTTTTGTTCTTTCTAAATTATTTTCTGGAGTCGGTGACGATGAAGGTTCACGTCCATTACCTGGATTTGAAAATTTATTACTTGAGCCTGATGAATTAAAAATATTATTATCATTGTTGTTACTGTTCAGTTGTTGATAAGAAGCAGATGCACCAAATGGTATATCATCTTTATCAGTTAAACCTAATTCAGCCATTTTAGCAACTGAAGAACCAAAAATTTGATCATCTAATGAAGCAGATTGAATCTTTTTTGGTCCCATTAATTTTTTAAAGAAATTAGGATGTTTTGTTTTTTCATTATCATCAAATAATTGTTGTAATAATTCTTGTCTATCACCTGTATTTGGACCATTTTCTTGTAAATCTTCTAATCTATTTTGTGATTTACTTTCTTTATGTCTCATATAAGAACCAGCTGATGTTGCACTGAAATCTGAATGACCAAAATATGATGATTTTTCAGTATCTGTTGATAAAGTTGAAGCATCTAATAATCTTTGAGAATAAGAATTTTTAAATAATTTATCTTTTGAAGTTGATAACGATGAATTACTGAATTGATGTTTTGGAGGAATTGGAGGTAATGATCTATCTTCTTCTTCTTCATCATCAGATATAAAAGTATGACCAGTTGAATCTGAATTTTTACCACCAGATGAATACAGATCAGAACCATTTGATGAATTATTATATGATCTTTCATAAGGTAATGAAGAAGGAGGTGAGTTTCTACTTGATGAAATAGGAATATCGGGAAGAGTTGACATTCTACCAAAAGATCTACCAGGATCATGACTTGAAGTTCTACCAAAAGCCTTTGGTGGTTCAGGAGAAACATGTCTTGAATAAGAATTTCTATTAGGTGATTTATTTTGAGGTTCAGGGGACATACCTCTATAAGGCGATCTAGTTGGAGAGGATCTTGATTCCGGGGACATACCTCTATATGATGATTTACTTGGTGAATCAGGTGAACCTCTAATTGGAGACTTATTATTATTATAAGTTCTACTCAAATCATTTTGAGATCTTGATTTTCTACCAAATGAGGTTCTATTGGAATCATTATATTGACTATTAGATATTGAATCATATTTATTATTTGAAGAATTCAGATTACTCATTGATGGAGATTGAAAACTATGTCTCATTGCTGATCTAGTTGGTGTGTGTTGTTGCTGTTGAGTTTTTGAACGTAGAGTTCTTCTTGAATCAGTTGCTGGTTGCTGATCAATAGCTAAACTTTCAACATATTCAGAAGGGAAATAACCAAATAATTTAGTTCTTAAGGATTGACCGTAGAAAGTATTTTGATCTTGACCATGTCTAATAACCTCAATAATATCACCTTCGATAAAACCTAAATCCTTACCTTTATCATTACCACCCCAACTATAAACAGCTTTTGATTTAAATGGTGTTGCCACTGTAGCCATTTTTGATATCTTTGAATTGTTTATTTTTTTGAGTTTTCAGATTATATGAATTAACTAAAGATTTGTGTGAGTAAAATGGTATATAAAATTAATTGTTTGAAGTGTTTATTTGTTATTTGTTTAAGAAAAGAGTGTGATGTATAAAGCTTAGACTCAGAGAGAGAGAGAGTAAGTAACAAAGCAAGCAGGTACCTTATAAGCAGACTAGTACTGAAAAGAGTAAGCACACAAGAATACAGGAATAAGCCCAAAAAGCGTTTTTGATAGGGTTTTAATGAATTGAAATGATTTCAGATCAACTTGCAATTGATTTAATGGCTGGTGTTTAGCGTGTTTACGTGTTGCCCGATTGGGCGATGTGCGGTTGGAGGCGTGCGGCTGGAGGGCTTGTGGGCGGACCCTGGTTAAAGGGCTTTTAATCTTTATAGAAGTGCTCATAGCTATGAAATATTAAATAACAAATTCTTTTGTACATTTATTTTAGAAATTAAGGTAAATACGGGAAAATAACAAAAAATAAAAAGAAAAAACGTAAATTCGTCAAAGGGGAATCCAAGAATATGAAAGTGATGTTGAATAAGAAAATTAAAAAAACAATAAAATGGATCAAGAAGTTGAAAAAAAATAAATCATTAAAAGGAAATCCAAATTAAAAATAAACCCAAATTAAATAAAAAGAACAAAAAGCATTAAATTTTTGAAGAATAAATAAGAAAACAAAACCTAGTATAAGTATTTGAATAATGGATTTAAATCACCATCCATAATCTTTTCTCTTTCAGTTTTAGCATTCCATTTATCTTGATATTTAGTAGTTTTCTTTTGTTTAGTCAATTGGTATAATCTTAAGAAATATAAAATCATGAAAATGATAGAGAGAGCAGTAAAACCAATACAAATACCTAAACCTTTTTTATAATCTGGTGCATCACCATCTGGGAAGATATATGATGAAATAATACCACCAATGTTACCAAAACCAATAACAAAAGCTGTACCAACTGATTTTCTTGTATGTCCATTAAAATTTAAACTCATCCAACAAACTAATAAAGGCATAGCTGTATATAAACCCATAGCAGTCAAGAAACAACCACCATATTTAAGATGGTAATTAGTTCCACCACCAATAACCATTGATAAACCAACAATTGCAATGATTGCAGAAAATATAGCAAATGGAAATCTTCTAGCCATTTTATCAGAAGCAAAAGCTAATATAACTGAGAAACCTAATGAGCATAACCATGGATAAATAGAGTGTGCTTGAGCATCCATAGCAGTATAACCCAACAGCTTAATAATAGTTGGAGCAAAGAATGCATAAGAATAACTTGGAACAATCAAACAGAAATAAGCTAAAGCAGCTAAATATAATAATGGATCTTTGAAGACTTTACCAACATCAGCCCAAGTTTGTTTAACTTCAAAACCAGAATTACCAGCATAAACTTCTAATTTTTTCTTTAAAAAGTCTCTTTCTTCATGTGATAAGAATTTTGCTTGTTCTGGGAAATCAGTAACAAGGAAAAACAAGACTGCTGCAAGACCAGCAGTAAAGGAACCTTCAATTAAATAGATATAACGCCAAGCTGATAAACCTCTAACTCCATCTAAGTCATAAATTCTGTAAGCTAAAGCTCCTGAACAACCACCAGCTAAACATGTACAACTAAAGAAAATAGAGAAACGTCTTTGAGCTTCAGTCTTGTTGTAAAAGTTACTCATGATGTAAAAAATTGAAGGAAAAGAACCACTTTCAAAGATCCCTAATAAGAATCTACATGCCACTAAACCTCCAAAATTTTGAACAGCTCCAACACAAATTGTAACAACACCAAAAAGGAAAATCATACCAGATAACCAAATATGAGGTTTAACAATCTTTAAACAATAATTGGATAAAACTTCAAAGATAACATAAGGAATAAAGAAAACAGTCAAACAAGTTGAAAATTGATTACCAACTAAACCAATATCAGTTGCAATACCATAGACTTTAGCATTTGAAATATTAACTCTATCTAAGAAAGCTAAGAAATATAATAGACAAAATGGAGGAACAACCCAAAGATCAATTTTCCACATCAGCTTGTTATGGTTGATATTATGTTCTTTCGCCATTTCTTCAATTTTGGCATCCTTTTCAGCTGGTGATAATGCCAAATCTGGTTTCACATATTGTAAATCTTCATCTGTGATAGCTTCTTCTAGCCTCTTTTCTGATTTCTCTAAAGTTGATGAACTCGACATTTTGAAGAATTTCTTTGAACTTTTCGTAAATTTAAGAAGAAGAAAACGGTCAACAGTTTTTATGGTAGATCTCTAAAGAATCTGGGAATCAACTCGTTTATATATAGAGCTTTTTAATTGATATTGATCGAGTGATTGAGTGAAAAAAAGGAAGACTCATAATCCTGCTATGGCAGGGTCTGTGGGGAACTAAGTTCCTTAACTACATGTAAATTAATAAAGGTAACTTTATTAACCCTATACTGCTCTATATAATTACTCTACTCATCATATCGATCAACAGTGACCGACGACCGTAGTGTATGTCAAGTAATTGGTAGCGTTATAACCTTGAGCACTCAGTGTTGGGCTCTTCTCAGGCTTCCCAGCTTCCTATAGCTGTCAAAGGGTGCAGCCGCACAAGGGACTTGGCCGACGGATATAAATTATCTGCCGCTCGAGTCGGCTCGACTCAGTCTTCGAGCCCGAGCCCGATAATAGCTATAACTATAAGTAAGTTAACAAATTCACAAATTCACAATATTAATTATATCAATTATATCAATTAATAAATAATCTCCTCATATTCAATCAAATTAAGGGTTGAAAATTGAACTTACACGTATAATTTTAACTATAAATTAAAGAGAGCTGGCTAGCTAGGTTTGATGAATTTAACTTTGAGTCTTTGATCTTTGATGATTGATCGCTGTCTTCGGCGGATATTTCTCAAAGTGAGAAAAAACTTATCTCCGGTGAACCCCCTTTTTATTAAAAAAAAAAGTTTGAACTTTGAACTTTGAAATTTTGGAGTCTTTGGAGTCTTTGAATTCATTATATAAAACTATTATATACATGTAAATATTAATCAATTAATTAACTGTTTATAAATTAAGTGAATCAATGGAGTCACAATAATCAAGAGATCGAAAAAAATAGTGATTTCAGCTACTTTATAATCCAAGGTTTCACAATCAATTATAGGTCATCGATATATATATCCCTGATTAAATTCCCTCCCTTATATAATTCGTGTAGTTCCTTTCTTTTCTTAATTCCTGTTTATTTTTTCTAACTATACAAATATTACTACAATTTAATGAAACTCGAGTACAATTGAACTTCAAAGTCCAAAAACTTTTTACCACTTAATTTAACTAATTAATTAATCCAAATATTTCTAGTATATATTGAAGTATTCTAGTAGTATTCTAGTGATTCTACCTAGGTGTCTTAATCCAGCCTATAGAACCCCATTTCAATTCCTTATCATATCTCTTTATAATTCCTGCAACGGAATATCTAAGAGACACCTTGAAAAACAGGACACTCGAAAATTTTTCAAATGGTTAAGTAGCCCCGTTGATCAAGAACTTATATGGTTTAGTCACTTTAAAGTCTTTAATATGAGTCACGGTTATTAAACCTTTAATAATCATTCAAAATATATAACAAAAGTGAGAAAGAAACAACTATAGATGAAATTAAATAAAAAAAGTGTTGAAGTAATGAAAAAAGAGGTTAGGTTATGCATTCAATAGAACTAATTGGTTGTGACGTGATAACCGAATCTACAGCCATAACCGTCAGTAGCCGCTTCGGGTAACAACTTTTTGAACCTTCTCGGGTACCAAGTTCAACACTTTTTTTAATCATTTTTAATGATTTTTTAAAGGGTTTAGCTTGTTTTTATAGTAGTAAAGTTGAATTCTTGATAAAGCAGGTATTTGAGATTTTCAGGGTTTTTTGTAAATCTTAGCCTCTTAGGCTACCTCTATAAGCTTATAATTGCATGGTACATACCGCTGAAATGGTTTGAGCTTTGAATCTGTACGTACGTTATTACATTTATAATTACAATTGTTTGTTTACTAGAAAGGTATATCTGAATATTAAAATATTATACTGTTAATTTTTAATGAGTGAAAGAGTTCAATTAATATTACAATTCTTCATTATTTGTGTAAAAATTAAAGCAACCATATATGTAGAAACATACACTCACCTCTTCATTTTCCTATAATTAGAAATAATTTAGATTAAGTTACTTGTATGTTTATCTTTTTAATTAAAAAAGACCAATTTCTTTCGTTGAAATTATTACCATATATGATATATGTTGTTCTCTTTTTTTAGATAACTCTTATTTCAAAATTACACATGTTCTACAGCCACATAATATGTACACATTTATAAGAATCAAGATATATATATATATGCTATAACCTATATAATTCAATTTAATTGTAGAGCTGTAGATAGCCTATAGCTATAACTTTATACTTGTAAAAGTAAGGTACAAAAAATAATTATACAAAAAGTAATGATTAATTAATTAAATTTAATTAAGCTATATATATATATGTATTATGTACATGTTTATTTGTTGCATTAAAGTATATATATATAGCTAGCTTTTAATTAATTCTTGAACTTTCAGCAATTTAATATTAATTAATTAACTCCTATAATTCGACATTTCTAAATTATAATTAAAAGATATATGTAACTCAAATAAATTATATAAAAATTGTTAGAACCTGAGTTAATTAGGGTCGAATATCGATAATTTTTATTTACTTTTTATATGGAAGGGTTGGCAGGACGATCTGATACTTTAAATTATTAAAAGTATATTATAGATCTGGTTAATTGCACGCATGAATGATAATTATAAACATATTAATTGACAAAATTTATAATTATAATTAAATTATAATTAAGATAAAGAAAATTAAAAAAGAAAAAAAAAGCATATACACCGAAAGTATCAAGTAAAAAGAAATGTAACAGCTATAGTAGACTATTTATATAAAATTTGAAAATTTGGAAAATATTATTAAATGAATAGGTAAAAAAGGAATATGAAGAGATTTGGAGCAATTGAATGGAAACAGTTGAAGAAAAGAGCTAGCAGTAATTTGAAAGAAACACAGAATTTAAACTGTGAGAACGATAGTAGAATTGAATGAAATTAAATTAAATAAATAATTAATTAATTAATATAACAAAATATAAGTGAATAATTTATATAATAATGCAACAACCATCTGCTTCTTTATTTGATTGTGGTCTTTCTGTAGTTATTTCTCTTGAATTTATCTTTGTATCTCTCTTATTATTAGTTGTTTTACTAGTAGAAATACGTGATATTTGTTCATTAGAAAGTATATTAGTTTCTCTATTATATAAAGAAGGGGCTTCTTCAAATAGATAATGATTATTTGTATTTAAATTATCAACAGGTTCAGGAGATTTCTCCTTAAAAAATTGACCAGGATAATGACTAAATTGATAACCTAATTCAAATGCCTTTTCAAATGATTCACTAATATTTAAATTTGTAATTATACTAGTTTCAAAAAAGCATTGGATATTATTCTTTTGATAAAATGTAATTGCATTTGAAGTTAAAACTTCTCTATTATGTTCATCATCAACTTTATTACCTAATAAAACAATTGGAACTGGATTATTCAAATCATTTAAAGTTGATCTTAATCTAAATAAATGTAATTCAATATCATGAAATGAATGTTGATCACAAATACTATAAACTAGTATGATAACATCTGCATTTTTAATAAATGGAGTTGTATCAGTAAAACTATCATTTGTTGTATCTTGAATTTCAACAAGTTGTCGTTCACCAGCGTCATCACCTATTTGAGTAACATATTCGAATTGATAAATATCTGCCACTGACGGTTCAATTGAATCCAATATTCCTAAAAAACTTGAAATTAATGATGATTTACCTGTTTGGTCATCACCAATTACACAAACTTTAATATTTGCAGAATCCTAGAAAAACATTAAAGGGGTGATTAATATAATGTTAGTATAAATAGAATATTGGTTATATAAAGTATTCAATTGAATATATTTTGGAATTATATACATACTGAATACATATCTGGTAGTACTATTTAATTTTCTGAATTAATATTGAATTGGAAATCAAGATTCAAGGGCAATTTTCGGGAAGGTAAAGAGTTGAAAGTGTGGAAAAAGAGGTAGAAAGGATGAGAGCAATTGTTAAGTGATTAATAGGGAGCCTCAAAGACTATAGATAGCTAAAGAAAATTGGGAAAAGGGGAAAAAAAGAGCAGTTGAGTGGTCTTTTGTACAATTATATAAACTCCTGTGAATCTGTGAGTATATATATGTAACAATTTAATTAATATTATATAATATTAATATTATTTAAGCAAATTAAATTACAGTTACGCCGCTAGCAGAAGCTGCCAGATCTGGATCTGGCACAAATCGCGATATATCTCGCTATATAAATTATAATAATACCGCGTATATTTATTTAGTCTCTACCCGCGAATCGCAATATATATACTTCGCGACGTATATATATATGTCGTACTGTATTATGTTGTATGGCCAATCTGTATCCTATAAAACACAACAGTGCGGATTTCAGTAGATTTAATATATAACGTAATATAAAGTAATTTAGATAGTTCTACAAGTAAACTTATAATAAGGAAACAACATGAATCAATGTTGTTGTCCAACTAAAATAGGCAACCACTACGCGAAGTCACAAGTGGTGCACAGAGGTGTATAATCGGAACACTGAACGTATACCACAGCTAGTACGTACCGGGATTCGGGAATTAATTATAGATAAGGCTGTGCAGCTCGAGATCCAGGATCATCCGGCCAGCGAAGAAAACCGTTGACAACCGCCCAGGGCCCCATGTGACCATATATATATATATATATATATATATATGTCCCGGCCGGCGGCGCATGCATACGTATATGATATAAACTTCAGCTTATAATATATTAATTGTAACCCTTTTGCGTTCCCTCAAAAGTCTTATATGACTACTGGCCGGTTTCTTAACCATATATGGGTAAACATCTCCAGTCTCACACAAAATTCCATGCATGCAATTACCTTAACAGTCTTAAGAAGGGAATTAAAAAAAAAAGTTATATAATTTTTTTTTTTTTATAACGAAAACAAAATAAACATCAATTTACATATATATGCTGAAAGTTTTTTTCTTTAATTTTATTTTATATATATAACGTATACGTTAATATCATGCATATTAATTGTTTAAATTACAGTAATTATAAATTAATACAGACTTACAGTACGTACGGTATAGACGTCGGGACTCGGTATAGTGCATATGAAAATGTTGAAAATGGGATCGAACGATTATATATAATTTTTTTTTTTTTTTTTTTTAAATATATATTGCAACATTTTAAATTTTAATGTATAACAGAGCAGAGGAATTCGATATATACATAATGGAAACAATGTAAGAGAAACATAAAATGAGTTGCATGATATTGTCGATCATATATATACATATATAGAAGTTTTTTTATCAATTATACATGTGAAAAATGCTGCTTTTTTTTTTTTGAAAGATATATATATGATAGCTATATTATATGCTGCTACATTATCCTATATATACATGTACATACCATTACAAATAATTTATATTTCTATATATACGTATAGTTGATTAAATTAAGCAAGCAAGTCGTCAATAACTATTATATTTACCTATAAAATATTTAAAATTAATGTATTAATTAACCTCAAATAACTTTTGTTTTTTGAAAGGAGGTTTATGGCTCTGCGTTTTTCTAGCTTTTCTATGACTGGCTGGACGTACCGCATCATGCAATAATTAAGGCATAATTTCATCATAATTTCATCATATAGCTATATATATGTCACTCGGATCGATCATTTGATCAGCTGACAGCTGCTACATGTATATATATATATAGCTAGTGACGTATATAGCAGCATTATAGCTGTATACAACTAGTATATATACATGTACATGTATAAGATGATGTAACTTATTTAGTAAATTATTCTTAATTTTGAATTCAATTCAAAATTTCAAATTATAGATCGATATTGTATAAAAATAAATAATATATATATAGATAATAATTCAACGAAAGAAGGGAGAAGACCCTGATTTCTGAAAGCCTGAAAGTACAATTGAAGCAAAGATACTAGTTTAAGTACAATAAATGTAAAATAAGAAAGTAGGTAGGTATAAAATGAACAATTAAGAATAAAAATAAAAACTATATATAATATCAATAAACAAAAAAAGAGTAGAGTGTCCTCTAAAATAAAATAATAAATTAAGTGTACAACATTGAGGGGGTTAAAGAACTAAAAACTAAAAGGAAATTATAAAACAACTCTAAAATAAAAAAGATAAAAAAAATCACAAGAAAAACAAATTAAAAGAAAAAATAATTAATTATAAAATAGGAAAACAAGAAAACAGGAAAACAGGAAAACAAACAGACAGAAATAAGAAATAAAAATCAAAACAATCAAGTTTCTAATGTCTCTAATGAAACCATAAGAAACTTCAGTTTAAATAATAATGAAATAAACAGATAAATTAAGCAAATAAAAGCATGCACGCCAAAACATCAATCGAATTAAACTTATAATAATAAATCTTTTTCAACTAAATTAGGAGTACCAACATTTTTTTCAAATTCATTAACTTTTTCTTTAACAGTATCAAAACATTGTTTAATAATCTTTGATGATCCATTAACTTTACTAACTTTAATTGAACAACCAGTGAAACCAAATTCAATTCCATCAAAATCATTAATTTCTAATTTAAATGTAGTTCTCTTATAATCAGGTAAATAACAAATAAAATTTAAATTCTTTGAACTGATTTCTTTTATTATAACTTGTTCTTCTTTATCAAAAACTTCATTTAAATAATCAAAAACTTGAATTGCAGTTAATGTTTCAGATTCAAATTCAAATATACTAGGTCTATTAAATATACTTGTCTTTCTAGTTTTCTTTTTATTTGGAATTGATTTAATTGCTAATGGATCATTATTATTTGTTGACTTAAAATTATTAAAAAATCTTTTAATCCAATTAGGTCTATGAGAAGAAATTTCATTATCATTATTTTCATCAGCTGCACTAGCACCAGTACCACCAATTGTCATAGGCAATGAATCGTCGTTCCAATTAGTTAACTTATTCTTATTTTTCAAATTCAGCAACTGTGGTTTCTTTTTACGTAATGAAAAATTTGGATCTTTTGGAGACATATCAACCTTTGGTTTATTATTACTATTACATGAATCTGAACTATTTGATGATTTATGTAAACTTGAAATAAATCTATCTTTAACACTAGTACGTCTTAAAACACTAATTGGAACAGGAGGAGCAGTCGGCTTACCATCTTTTGGAATTACTGATTCTCTCTTCTTATGTTGAATTGGTTGTGGTTGCTGATGTTGCTGCTGTTGACCTTGATCTATAAAACTAGATGAAGTTATAGGAGATGAATTAGTTGATTTTTCTTCAGGAACAGTATGAATTCTTCTATTATTATTATTATTATTATTATTATTATTATTATTATTATTATTATTATTATTATTAATTTCATTATTTCTTTTAATCATATTAAAAAATGGATGATATTTTGTAGCTGATGGTGATTCAAATGCACTTTGATCAGGTATATGATTTTCTAAAGTTGCCATTGAAGCACGTTTCTTTCTCATATTAACTAATTCTGAAGTATTGACATTTTCTAAATCTGATAAAATTAAATTATTTGAATCATTAAAAATTGTTGTATGTTCTCTATCAATTGATGATGAGGAAATACCACCATTTGACATAAATATTTTATCTTCTTCAGGATCATCAAACATACTTGATTTATCAGCATCTTCAACATTATCAATTTCTTGTTCATGAAGTTGTTGTTCTTGTTCAATAATTGGTGAAGGGCCAACTTTCTTCTTTTCAGGACTGAAATTCAATTTTTTAACAGTTGTTTTACTTTCTTCAGGCATTTCATAATTTGAATTAGCTAATAATGAACATCTAGCAGCTTTATAAGGTTGTTGGATATATTTACTTAAATTAGATTCATGAGTTGAATTAGTTGAATCAGCTTTTCTATGAATTTTTAATTCACTTGTGGATTGATTTAATTTTTCAGCTTTCATGATTGATTCAGAATTATCAATTTCAGAATCAGCAAATTTATCTTCATTGTCACCAATCGCATGAGCTGGAATTAAAGGAACAACAGGCTTTAAAATTGGTTGTTGTTGATGTTTTTGTTGTTGCTGTTGTTGCTGTTGTTGTTGATTTTGTTGTTGATTTTGTTGTTGATTTTGTCTTGCCGATGATTTTATTGTTGAACTATCATCATTTGGAAAATATTTTGCAGTTGGTGAAACAATCGGAACTTGAACAGCTGAATGAATACTATAACTAACATCATAAGAGAAAACAGAATGATCAACAGATTTACCAGATTGATGAGATGCAAATGAATTATTTGGATCTTGTTGTTGCTGTTGTTGTTGTTGATGATGTTGTGATGATGGCTTTCTTGATGATGGAATTCTTGTAATTGATAAAACATTCTTATCATTATTATTATTTTGATTAAATTCATCCAAACTAACTGAATCCTTATTATTATCTAAATAAGAATTTAAATTTCTAACAGAAGCAGAAGAAGTTGAATTTTTTAAACTACTTAATCTTCTAAATGTATTAGCATTACCAGCACCACCAGTAGCTTTATTTAATGTAATTGAAGCAGCTGGAGTTAAAGTACCATAATTATTCATTTTAACACCAAATTTCTCTAAAACTGCTGTTGCATTTGAATTATTTCTACTTGTTTTTTGATTATTTTCTCTATTTCTAACTTTTGGATCTAATGAAAATGATTTTGCAGAATACCATTCAATACTTGAATCACTTGCAGTTGATGAAGCTAATGATTCATTAATTGATTTATTATTAAGATTATTTTTATTATTGGTTATTATATTTGAATTCTGTAAATTTTTAATATTTTTATTAATTTGTTCATTAATTGTAGTAGAAGGTTGAGTTAACAGAGATAATTCAGTCTTTGCAGTACTATTTGCAGATCTATCAAATATTTGAGTTTCATCTTCATAAATTTTATTATCTTTAATTTCATCATCTTTTTCAATTATTTTCACATCATCTTTTACTATTGGTTTAATAGATTTTTTATTTGTTGTTGTTGTTGCTGTTGTAGTTGATTCATCTTCAAATATAATTCCAACTAAATGTTTAAATTCACTCATTTCTAAATCAGGTAAAGCAGGCAAAGTTAATCTATTCTTTGCATTAGTTGTAACTAAAGGAACTCTTTTCTTTGGAGTTGGAGGATGAGAATTAACTGGACTATTATTATTTAATTTAATTGAATGATTTGAATTACTTCTTGAAATTGATTTTTGTTTTTGATGAGTAAATGAAACAATTTTTCTTGATGATGATGAAGCAATAATTTGTCTTTTACCATTATTATTAGTTAAATTTTTTGAAGAAAATGAATTATTTAAATGAACATTTAAACTACTATTACTTCTTGTTGTTAATGGAATTCTTTTATTATTATTAATTTGAAATTTATTTGATGAATTTGGTGTTGTTGGGATCTCTTTAATTGAAGATTTCAAAATTTCACCATTTTCATTTTCAATTGTTGTTTTAACTATTGTACTTGAAGATCTTGGAATTGATAAAGTTTTAGTTATTGTATTTGGTTTTTTTGGTAAAGCAGAAGTTGGAGGTTTATTATTATTATTATTGTTATTACTACGTCTACCATTTGCTCTTTTCATACCATCAAATTCAAATTCACCAACTGAATCAGTATGAGTTGCCTTATATTTTTCTAATAAATAATAAAACATTTTTTCAGGATTTTTATTATTTGAAGATAATTTTTTAATAATTTGATTTTGTGGTAAACCATGCCATAAAGTTTGTAAATTATGTAAAATATCAGGATCTAAATTTGTAATTGGATTATTAAAATTCAATTTTTCCATTAATTTTTGTTGAGCATTATTTAAATCATTATTATTAACAAATTGATATTTTCTTAATAAATTATGATTTAAAATTTCATTAATTTGAATTCTATCTTTTGGATTAACTTTTAACATTTTATTAATTAAATCTTTTGCTTCAAGTGATAAAGTTGTTGGCATATAATATTTACCAGATTGAACTTTTAATAATAATTTTCTAATATTTGGATCATCAAATGGTAAATGACCAGTTAATAAAGCAAATAATATAATACCACAAGACCAAACATCACTTGGAGAACCATGATAATTTCTACCTGCAACAATTTCAGGTGAAGCATAATGTGGAGAACCACAAGAAGTTTCTAATAATTTTTGTCTTGTTTCTAAAGCAGCCATACCAAAATCAGCAATTTTAATATTATGATTTTTATCTAATAAAATATTTTCAGGTTTTAAATCTCTATGACAAATATTAAATCTATGACAATATTCAACACCATTTATAATTTGTCTAAAATAATTAACAGCTTCTTGTTCAGTTAATCTACCATTATTTGTTAAATAATCAAATAATTCACCACCTTCAACATATTCTAAAACTAAATATAATTCATTTTGATTTTCCCAAACATCATAAAGGCCCATTATATTTGGATGAGAGATTAATTTCATTATAATAATTTCTCTTTCAATACCATAAGGTAAACCATTTGCATCAATTCTTGATCTTTTTGATTTTTTTTTATTTGGAGTTGATTTTGGAACAATTTTAACAGCAGATAGTTGACCAGTTATACAATGTTTTGCTAGTCTAACTCTACCAGTTGAACCTCTACCTAAAGTTCTACCTAATCTCCATGGACCAATTTTATTTTCAGATTTTTTCTTTGAAGTTGAATGAGTTGAAGTTTGTGATAATCTTTTTTTAGCATTTGCAATTGATTCAGCAACATTATCTAAATTTGATTTATTATTTGATTTTGAAGGTAGATGTTGTTGTTGTTGTTGTACCGAAGTCATTATTGAATTATTGAATAAATATGAGTATATAAATAAAAGATTAAGGAATGTAGATTGGACAGCAAGAGTGAATAAAATGAGTAAGAAAGAGGAGAAGTGAAGCTGATACCTGTGGTGTGGGATACAACGAATGCTACGTGATGGAGAGGTATAAGACAGGAACAAGAGCAGCTATCAGGAAAAGGCAACCTGGTTCATGTCATGGTCCAGAAGAAAATGTCCAAAAGGGCAACAAATCAAATCACCTAAGCTGGCCGCTTACGTAAACACACATACTGTCAACAAACACCGCCTTACGTAAGCGACGCGTTAGCTGTTACATGTAGCTGTTCGGCCCAACTCGGGGCAACTCGGGGCAATTATTCATATTCACTATACTATACACTATACACTATACACTATCTACTATATCAACATCATGCAAATCCTCCTTACTTTTACATTTACCACTACTTCCAACTAATATCTCTTCTCCATATCTTTTCTCAAATTCAACTTTTAAATATTTTAATCTATTCAATAAAACCTCCAATTTCTTAAAAAATCCAATTTGTAAATTAACTATATTAAATCCTTCTTCTTCAGCTTCATTTGTTAATTCCTCTGCACTAAAATACTTCTTAATTGTTTCATTCATCTCTTTATAAATTTGAAAATATTTATATTCAATTAATGATAAATCTGTTACTATCTCTGTATATTTCAATGATAATTTCTTTTTATCCTTATCAATTAAATTAATTATTAATTTATTATCAAAATATTTTTTATCAAATTTAGGAATTTCTTCAGGTGTTAATTTTTTACTATAATCATCTTTATCTAATTCAATTGAATAAATTGGTAATTCTTCAATATCTTTAATTTCATCAATTGTTTTATTTTTTGACTTTTTCTCTTTCTCTTTTTTAACTTTTTTTATAAATATTGGTAAATTATCATTTAAAACTCCTTCAATTTTTTTAATACTATCCAATTTATGAATTAACCATTCTGCAATCTTATTATCTTTAGATTTATCATTCAAATATTTAATAATCAACAGTTTATACAATTCTAAATTCTTCAAATATTTATCTTTTTTAAAATTAATTGTTTTATCATTTGGTATATCATCACAACATGAAACTTCTAAATTTGGTAAAACCATAAACAATTGAACCATCTTGATTCTTGATCTTTAATTATATAAACCTCTGAAAAAATAATGTAAAAATGCAAGAAATGATGTTTGAGGATCAATCCACCAGTTAATATAAATTGTAAATATTGATAATATAAAAACTGCAATGAATGAAGTAATTGGTGATCTTGAACTTGAAGTTAGTGAAGTTGGTGAATTCTTAAGTTTTTGTTTTTGTTTTTTAGCTGTGTCTGTTTCTGTGTCTGTTTCTGTTTCTATTTCAATATCTGATTCTTCTAATAAACTTAGTTTTTCTTGTTTATTTGAAGTTTGTAAAATATTTGAAGAAGGGGAATAAGAAGAAGAAGAAGAAGAAGACGATGTTGTATTAGAAATCATAGTTTTTTTTTTTCAATTGGTTTATAAGTCAGAAAACAGAAAACTCAAAAAAAAAAAGAATTATATTGAAATTTGGAAATTTATCATTAGTTTTATATAATGGTCACACCCATCAAATAAAATCGACTAAAGTTGCTTCCCTATTGTATAATGATTGATGTTTGCTTTCATTCAAGAAAAGAAATAAGCATTAAATTGCTTTAACCTGTTATTTCACTTTAATTACTGATTTGATTGCTATATTAACTTATAGTACAGCTAGCTAGTTCTATACCGGCCGAAACTATAGTGGACTCCATATATATATTAGTAACTTCAGTTCATTCCATGTATTGTTACAGTTCATTCCATTGGGAGCCGAATTACCGATTTCTATACGCATGCTATATTTCACATTTTCCATTACTTCTCCACATAATCTTATTCTATATTTACTAAAAAGAAATCTTTACTTAAATTAAATATACTAGCTAGAGTAGCTAGCTAATTTCGTTAAATTAGATCAATCCAGCTAGTGACCCCAGTTAATTCTACGTAAAACTATTCCATAGCGTATCACGTGCCTATACACAATACTATTGGCTGAGAGCAACCACAACATTTTCTCTGATATACGCGTCTTCCAACCAAATTTTTTTGTATTTTCTCAAAATGTTCAAAATTGAAAATGAATTGATTAAATGATTACAAGAACTACTATTATACCACTAAATACATAGACACATCTTCAATACATCAAATATGGCTAGTATGTACAAATATAAAATCATTCCAACATAATTAAAAGAAATCAAATAACATCAAAGAGTTCATACTAACAGTAATAAATTAACAAATTCATGATAATTTTAAACAGAAGCTAAAGCAAGAACAACAATAGTGCAGTTAATCTCAACTGCAAAATCAGGTTATAGAAGAACATTATTAGTCCCAAGAACAGCTAAAGAAATTACACAAGTTAGATATGATCCAGTTGTTCAAAGACATGTTTTATTTGTTGAATCCAAAAAGAGAAAAGGTGAAGCTCCAAAACCATTAGATTTTTCAAGAGGTGCATTTAATTGGATGAAAAAACGTTAATTTAATTAAGATTATTATTATTATGATATAATTTCCTGTATATATAATTTAACTAATGTTTTATTTATTTGAATTGTATCTAATTGTATCTAATTGTAGTTGTACTGGATACTGCGCCACAGGCCATCCAGCACCGCCACACCTCTCTGTCTCGACATTTTGAATGAAAAAAAGGACAAGTGTATTTACATGTTGTTTTGATCTTTGATTTGGTGGACTTTTCTAATTCCTAGTAAAAAACACAGTTAGAATTGATAAAAATATGAATTTAATACAATTGATTATAACCTTCATATCTCTATTGAACATTACAAATGGTTTAAGATTAGAAATCCCTGCTGCTGCTTCAAATCCACCACCAAAATGTTTACGTGAATTTATTCAAGATGGACAATTGGTTGTTGTTAGAATTAATACAGATGGTCAACAAGGTGATGGACAAATCTTATCAATGACAATTGTTGATGCTTTTGGTAATGAATATCGTAAAAAGAGAGATATTGTTGGAAATTCAAAAGTTGCTTTTACAGCTCATGCTTCAACTGCATTTGATATTTGTTTTACAAATGAATTAGAAGGTGGTTATAGAAATGGTCATGGTGGTAATTTTGTTAGAGATATTGAATTAGATATTGAAGCAGGTGCTGCTGCTAGAGATTGGAATGCAATTCAAAGCGCTGAAAAATTAAAACCTTCTGAAGTTCAATTAAGAAAAGTTGAAGAAATGATTGATGAAATCTCATCTGAATTAGAATATTTAGTTAGAAGAGAAGAAAGATTAAGAGATACTAATGAATCAACTAATAGAAGAGTTCAAAACTTTTCAATTCTGATTATTATGGTTTTAGTTAGTGTTGGATTTTATCAAATCTATTATTTAAGAAATTATTTCAGATCAAAGCATATCTTATAATTTATTTTTAATTCATTTTTTCTTTCTTAATGTATGTGTATTATGAATATATATAAAAAAAAAATACAAAAAATATATATAAAAAAAAAAAAACCTTTAGTAACCTTTTAATTCCCCAATTCTACCTAATATTAACCCAAAATCAAAATAATCAATGTATAATTTATCATTATTAATTGTTAACATATCAATTAATAAATCTGATGATATTTCATTTGTATCATTTATAATTTCACTTAATTTTTTTAAATCATTTAAATATATCTTTTGTTTAAAATTATCTTTTCCTTTATTTGATATTAATAAATTCCAGTAATTATCAATTATATTAATATTTTTATTTAAAGTTAAATATAAGTAACCATTAAATAGATATTTTTCAAAATCAACAATATTTGATGTTCCATCCAATAAGAATTGATCATTATTAATAAAATAAACCAGTTTATGTGATATATTCAAGTATTTAACAAACAAACTTGGTAAATTATCAATTAAAATATCTTCAATTTGATAGTTATTACAATAATTTGTAAATGAATCTAATAATTTATCTTCTATTGGCTGTGGGATATTGGCTTTTTTTCCTGTGAATATATTATCAAAGGCTATTTTGGAGTTAATATCATTATTCTTTCTACCCATTCTAGTACCATTTAAACCATTAACATGAAAAACCCACTAAAAACCACTTAATTGTAATTGTTTCTCAACTCGCTCACAAAAAATCAATTTTCAAATTTCAATTCAAAACATCTAATTATGAACATGATTCTTTATTCTTTAGTTGAAATACAAGTTATACAACAGATATCATCAAATAATGAATAGTCAAACGGCAGCTCAGTCTCGTAATAATGCTCAAGATATCTATAACAGACTATTACAAGCTCATGCTGCTCAAGCTCCAAGAATAGATATTGAAATCGATAAAAAAAGAATCGATGTTTTATTACAAATTAATACAATCTTATTAAAAAAATGTATTGAATTACAATCTTATTGTTTAAATTCTTCAAATTCAACTAATTCAGATTATTTAGGTAAAAAAGAAATATATCAAAATTATTTAAAAAGAATTCATTTCAATTTAACGTGTTTAGCTTCAATTAATGATATTCATTCATCATTTCCTGATGCACCAAAAAAAAACTATTCAATTCCACAAATTGTTATACCCCCACCTGAATTACCTGAATTAAATGATTATTATAAATTATTAAATCAATTATATCCTGAAGCAATACCTTTATTTCAAAAAAGAATGGAATTGGCAAAACAACAACAACAACAACAACAAAATAGACCTTTACAACAACAACAATTACAACAACAACAGTTACAACAACAACAACAACAACAACTGAATCAACCTCAATTAAATCAAAACAATCAACAACAACAACAACAACAACAAAGAAAACAAGCTTATGCCCAATTTTTACAACAACAGCAACAGCAAGCAATTAGTAGACAACAAACTCCACAACAACAATTTGCACAATTTGCAAGTCCATCAAATCATTCACAACTATCATCAAATGATAATCCTAATTCACAAATTTCACAAGCTTCACAATCACAACCTCAACAATTCAGGAATCAACAGTATAATACAAATTCAAATGGTAGCAATGTTTCAACTCCTCAAACTACAACTTCATTACATCAACCACAACCACAGCATCAAAATCATCATCCAAATGCTAGCTTATCACCAGAACAGATATTAGCTAGAGCTGCAAGTGCTACCATGAATACCAGTAATAATGGTTCTACTGGAAATACTTCAACAACAGGTGGTTCTAATGGAATTATGAACTCATCAAATGGTGGATTTTTAGGAGGTTGGTAGAACCAACTTTTTGTATTTAAAATCTTTTATTTTATCTTTAATATCTTTAATATCTTTTATTTTATTTTATTTTATCTTTAATTTATTTCATTTTTTACTTTACTTTTCTTTCTTTTAAGTTTTAACAACTTTTTTGTTATTTTTTTTTGTTTTCATTATTTAAATTGTACTATGTTTTGTAACCAACTGTTTCTTTTATTTTATTTTATATTATCATATTCTATTTCACCTAATATACTTCTATCAGTTCTATGTATCCACTAAATTCACAAAATCCACCAAAATTTTAAACCGCTCTTTAAAATCTTTTTACGGATTATCTTCTTCCACAAACCTTTATTCTTAAGGAAAAACAACAAAAACAACAAAAACAACAAAAATAACCAAAACAATGACTTTAAAGACTATTTTCATAGCAAGACACGGATACAGAGCTAATTGGCTGCCACTAGACCAACAACCACCAAATCCAACAGGAATTGATAGTGATCCACCTTTAGCTCAACATGGAGTTGATCAATCAATTCAAATGAGTCAATGGTTTTCAAATTTATCTATTGAAAAACAACCAAAGTTGATTTTTTCAAGTCCTTTTTATAGATGTATTGAAACTGTTAATCCAACTTCAAAAAAATTAAATTTAAAAATTTTCTTAGAAAAAGGTATTGGTGAATGGTATAAACCTGATAGAGGTTTAATTCCAATTCCAGCTAATCATGAACAATTATCTAAATTCTTTGATAATTTATCAACTGATTGGAATTGGGAAACTGCTATACCAAATGAAAATGGTGAAAAAGAATTAGATATCTTTAATAGATGTAAAACATTTTGGTTAAGTTTTTTTAATAAAATTGAAACTCAATTTCCTGAAGTTGAATCAATTTTATTTGTTACTCATGCTGCTACTAAAATTGCTTTAGGTATGTCTTTATTAAAGTATAATGATGTTAGAGATTTATTAAAAGAAAATGATAGAGTTGATTCAAATAAATCTGATAGATTACAAGCTTCAACTTGTTCAATTGATCAATATGATTTAGATTTACAAGATGGTAATTGGAAGATTAAATTAAATGGTTTTAGTGATTATTTAACTAATGGTGCTGAAATGAACTGGCATTTTGCTACTTCACAGTTTGAAGCTGGTTCAAAAGAAGATATTGAATCAAGAAGAAAACAACAAGAAGAACAAGATAGAGTTAATGATTCAATTAATAAGGCGAGGCAACAAAAATTATAAATCAAATAAGAAACGAAATAATGAAGAAGAAGATGATGAAGAAGAAGAAGAAGAAGAATATGAAGATGTTTATGTTAGTGTAGTTTTTCCAGGAGGTGAAGTTAATAATTATGATAAATCAAATCAAAATTCATCATCAAATTCAGTATTAAATTCAGATATTTTATCAAAACAAAAATCAAATGATTTAAATGAATCAATTAGAACCAATTTATTAAACGATTCATCATCAAATAATTCAATGAGATTATCAGGATTACATAAACAAAATCCTTTAATTCAAGTTCAAAATCAAATTTATAAAGGTGAATGGTCAAAATTAGTTGGAACTGAATTGGTATTTAATGAAAATGGTGAATTTATAACTGAAGTTGATAATCATTTGAAATTAGAAAGTGGGAAATTAATTAGTAATACAAATGAAAAAGAAGAATCATTTTATAAAAAAGCTTTAGATTTAGCTGCTAAAGTTAAATTAGAAAAAGATGAAAAAGAGAAAGAAAAAGAAGTTGTTGATAATGTTGATAAAATGGAAGTTGATGAAGTTGCTGCTTAGATAATTAGATGAATTAGATGTTTAGATTTAGATTTTGTGTTTTTTTTTTACTTTGTTTTTTATTTATTAAATTTCATTTTTTGGTATTTTATTTTAATTGTTTTTTGTGTTTATTTTTTTTGAGTTTTTGAGCTTTTGAGTATTTTTTAATTACAGTTTTACAGTTTTACAGTTATTTATAATATGGGTTTAATCTATTAATTACTAAAATAAATACAAATTAAATTAAATTAAAATAAAATTAAAATAAAATTCAATTTAAAATTCTCTTAACATTTCTATCCAATTCATCATCACACCAATCTCTAACTCTTTTATCCTTTCCATTACAGTTAGCTCCAATTTCAGCAACAACACCTAATGTTTGTATTTTTAATAAATTTGAATTATTGATAACTTTTTCTTTGATTAATTTATTATTAAATACTTTAAAATTAGAAAATTTATTCTTCTTCAATTCTAAATAACTTAATAATCCATATGATCTAATTAATAAATCTGATCCATTTGGTAATTCAATTATTTTAATTAAAAATTTATTTAATTCATTATTTAAATTATTTGAAACAAATGGTGAAGAATTTAAATTTAATAAATTATCTAATATATCACCTTTATTTAATAATTTCAAATCATTTGATGATTTTAAACTTTTATTCAATGTTGAAATAAACCAGTGTAATTGTTTATAATAATCTTCATTATTTCCATTAGAAGATTTTAAATGTGAATCAACTATGAAATTTAAACAAATTGATTTATATAATGGAATTTCATTTCTGAATTTTGATCCACCTAAGATATATCTAAATGTTTTTTCATATAAGAAATTACCTGGATTATTTAAAATTGGTATTAAATGTGATAAGAATATTATTTCTAATGAAGTTAATTGTATTTCTTTATCGTGTAATGTAGATAATGTATTACTTAAAAACACTTTAAATGATGTTCTATCTTTAAAAGAACTTAAGTGACTTGTATTAGTTGATTTATCCTTCTCTTTATCTTTAGATTCTTTTTCTTTTAATTCTGAAAATGTTTTAATTTGTAATTCAATACTTGATAAACATGAATAAATTATTCTTTTTGAAACTTCAACTATATTTGAATCAATATTTGATAAATTAATATAAATAAATTGTAATAAATTTGAATCTAGTAATTTCTTTAAATCAATATCAATTTCACCATCTTTTTTAAATTGGAATAGTTCATCATTTGTTAATATTAATAATAATAAAAACTCATTATCATAAATTGGATTTTTATAATTTGATAAAATAATTGAATTATGTTCAATAAATTTGTTTAATAAATCCCAGTTATTATTTGATGAATTAATACTTGTTGATAATTCAGGTAATTTAAAAGATTCAATTGATCCAATAAAGTTATTGATTGAATAATCAATTGATTTTTTGGATAAACTAATATTTAATCCACCTGATGGACTATCTGAAATAAATTTAAATTCGTCATTATTATTTGAATTTAAAGATAACTCATCAATAAATTCCCAATTTGAAATATAATTAGTCCAACTTTGTCCCATTGATTTTTCAAATTCTGATATAATTGATTTTAAAATTAAATCATTTGAATTTAAAGATCCACTATATAATTTTAAAATTTTAATTAATAAATTCCAATTTTTTGAAATTTTTGAAATATTAAAATTAATTAAATGATAAATAATTAATGAAGAATATGATTTAATTAATGAATTTTGTGATTTTAATAATGAATTATTTTCATTATTTAAGAAAATTTGTAAATGCTTATCAAATTCAACAACATTTTTTGAACCAGACATCAAAATCCAATTTAAATATTTCAATGTAGTTTCATTAATTATCCAATTAGATGATAAAATAACTTCTAATTGTGAATTTAAAATTGTTTTTGGGACATATTTCCAAATTGAATAATTCAAAATAATCTTTTCTAATGATTTTAAAAAGTCAAAGAAATAATCAGATAAATTTTCAGTATTTTCAGCAAACATTTTTGTAATATATAAAGTACATCTATAATACCAAATCTTTAATGGTTCTTCAATTGGTGTTTTAAATAATAATTGAACAAACTCATTTGAAAAAACTAAACTTGCATTATTTTTAAATGATTCATCATTTAATAAATTTTTAATTAATTCAGTATTATCAATTGTTGTTGATGATGATAATGCTTTCATATATGTTCTGATTCTAATTTCATCAACATTAGTTTCATTATTTGATAAATATAATTCTAATCCTTTAATTGAGGCATCGTTAATTAAATTTGAAATAATTGGATTTGAAATTTGTGAATTAACAGAAAATAAGAAATCTAAACCTTCAATTGATTTAATTATATCATTAGATGATGAAATGATTTCATTTGAAATTTGATTTAAAAGTTCATCATTGTTAGTTAAAATTTCAGTTAAAATTGGATAATAAAATTTATTTGAATCTTTCAAATTAAAAATTTCAATTAAATTTGAATTATTAAATAAAATATTTTTTGAAATTAAAATAAAATATTTATAATTGAATTGATCTAATATATCACTTTTAATTAATTCAATAAATTCAGTTGAATTTAGTTGAATTTGTTTATTAATTGAAATTTTTAATAAAATATTTTTGATTTGATTATTTTTACAATTTTTTAAATAAGATGAAATTGAATTTTTATTTAAAACCCATAATGAATCACATAAGATATTAATGATTGAACTATCAGTTGTTTCATTAATTGAATCAAGTAAATTAGTAACTTTTTTAGAATAATCTTTAAAAATAACATCTTCATTACCATCATCATCAAGTTCTTCATTTAAAGTGTAAAAAATTTCATTTAATAATTTAGATGTGAAATTCTTTTTATCATTGTTATTATCATCTTCATTGATATATAATTGATTCCAATATTTTAATTCAAATAAATTCAAATTATGAATTGAAATAATTTCATTATTATTCAATTTTTGAGTGAAATAATTACCAACTTTTGATAATAATTGAATTAAAATATCTTCAACTTGAGTTAATTTTAATGAATTATCATTAATTATAAATGAAACACGATTTAAAATAGCTATTATATCTAAATCTGAAATTGGAACTTTGATTTCTAATTCTTTCTTTAATTTATCTAATGGATAATTAGAAATAATTTCAAATAATTGAGTATCATCATTATTATTATCATCATCGTTTTTCTTATTATTTTTATAGAATGTATTATAAAATTCAATTAAATCTTTATTTGATTTAATATTAAATAAATCATCATCTTTAAAATATTCTAATGCAACTAATTTTAATGAATCTTCATTTTCACCAATTAAAACTAAATATCTAGTTAATAATTGTAACCAAATTAAAATTTTAGAAGGTTGTTTAACAAATTTAGATTGTTCTAGAATAGTAATATATAAAGGACTAACAGGATGACTATTATTTGATAATTTATTTGCTAAATCAATATATTTATAAGGAGTTCTAATACATCTTGAAATTGATTCATCTAAAACTTTACAAATTTTATCAATTTCTTCATCATTTTTAACTAAATTTGAAAATTGATTTAATGAATATAATAAAGAATATGAAGGATTTGATAAATTTGAAGTTGATTTAAAATCATTAAAAATTAAAGTTTGATTTGATAAATTTGAAATAACATCAATTATATAATTATTAATTGAATTATTTAATTTTAATTGATAAGGTAATTTTAAAATTGATGTAAATAAAGAATTTTTCATATTTTTATTAATTGTCCACCATTTATTATTATCATTATTACTATTATTTGAAATTTTTAAATAAATATCTAAATTAACTAAATCAATACCTTTAAAATTTTCAATATTATTTAATGATAATGATTTTAGATTTAATGTTGAAATTGATTGATTGAAAAATTGATCATAATATTGAATTACAGTTAAACAATTTAATAATAAAATTTTATTTTTTGATTGTAATTTTTCAATTTCATTTAAACAACCTATAATAACACTTAAATCTGGTAATTTATTAATTAATAATTCAATTAATTCAGATTTTAATGAATTAAATAGATTTGAATCATTATATGATAAAATTGAGTTTAATTTTTCTAATTTTTGAAATGATGAAATAATTAATTCTAATGATAAATGTTTAATTAAAAATGATTCATTATTTAAACATTTAGTTAATGCAATTCTAGTTAATTGAGATGGTAAAATGATTTCAATTAAATTATTTGAAGATAATGATAATTTACTTGTTGAATCACCTAATTCATTATTTTTAATTTGTGAATGAATTGAATTTATAAAATTTGATGGAATTGATAATTTTAAAATTTTTGAAATTAATAAAGTTTGTCCAATGAAAAAAGAAGTTAATTTAGGATCATGAGAACCTGTTATATTATAACAATGATAATTATAAATTGGAATTAATTCAGGAACATAATTTAAAATTTCAATTGTTAAATCTAATTGTTTATCATCATTATAAGGTTTTAAATGAGTTAATAAATTATAAATCAATTTATTAAAGATTTTAAAAGATTTATTTTCACTTGCAAATGTAATTAAAACACCTTCATCATTTGATAAATTAAACCAAGGTTTATCATTATTAAAAACTAAACCAATTTGATTATTTGTTGAAATTTTAATAAAAAAATCATGAATTAAATCTTTAATTTCATTAATTTTATATAATTCAATTAATTTCATTAAAATCCAATCTGATAAAATTTTACATTTTGTCATTTTTTTAAAATTTTTTTCAAATAAAATTTTTTCAGTTAAAAAATTTAAAATAAATTTAATTGATTCAATTGAATCATTTGTTGAAATAAATTTAAATAAATTTGTTATAATTTTTTTATTGTTAATTAATAAATCTTTTCTAATTAATGAATTTGAATTTGAACATAAATCAATCCAAAATTTAATAAAATAACTTCTAATTGAACCTTTATTTATTCTTGATGGTTCATTAATTTCAACTTTTGAAGGTAATAATAAATTTGGTAAAACTTTTAATGATAAATCAAAATTTTCTAAGAAACTTTCAACAAATAAACCATTTTTAAAACAAACTATTGACGACATTAATCTTAAACATGGATTAGTTATCTTTAATCTATTATTATTTAAACATCTAAAAAAAATCTTAATATTAAAATTTGAAATTAATTCTTTAATTAAATTTGATATATTTGAAATATTAAATTGATTAATATTTTTATTTATAAATGAAATTAATTTAGATAAATTTGAATTTAATTGAGAAAGTGAATTATGATCATTAATTGTTGAAAAATATGAAAAACATTGTAAAATTGAATTAATATTAAATTGATTATCTAAAAATGATTGAATTGATGAAATATCATTTGAATTTATAGTTTCTGATAATTTTTCCAATATACTTGAATCGATATTAGCAGAATATCTTGATTTATTATTCTGTGACATTGCTAATTACCAAAACAAACAACAAAATCAATAAAATCAATAAAAATCAAGGAATTAAATTAAATCAATTTTTCAAATAAAAAAAAAAAAAAAAAAAAAAAAAAAAAAAAAAAAAAAAAAAAAAAAAAAAAAAAAAAAAAAAAAAAAAAAAAAAAAAAAAAAAAAAAAAAAAAAAAAAAAAAAAACGTCGTGCAAAAATCAAAATCAAAATCAAAAACAAAACAAAAAAACACGTTAAAATTCAATTGATTTTATAACTACTTTTTTATCAAAAAAACATCAAAAATCATTAAAGAAAACCAGTAGTGATATGTGGGGACTGAAAGCTGCTGCTGCTAAGAGAAAGCAGTCGAACCATATTAATACAACATCAATACCAGGTTTTTCAAAATGGTTTGCAAATGAGATGTTTATTGAATCAAAATTAATTGAATCAAGTGTTGAACAAATGTCTTTAAAAATGATGGAAAATAATGAATGGATGAATTCACTGATGTCAGATGTTTTGGATGGAACTAGAGAATTGGATATAACAGAAGAAGAATTGACTGATATTTCAAACGATTCAATAATATTAAGTCCAATCAAATCAATTAATAAAGATAAAGAAGTTAATAAAGATGTTGGTGATATATCTCTGCTGGTTTTGAGATCACCAACTAAACTAAGAAACTATGAAAATTCTCCAATTAGAGAAATACAAGCAAAAAGTATTCAATTAATAAGACAAGACACTGATTTGTTAACTGCTGAACCTATTGCATCTAGTGGTACTAATTCAACTACAACTACACCTACACCTACAATAAATAATGATACTATACCCGATGATGAATCGCTTACTACCGCAACAACAACTAGAGCTACTACAACTGCAAATAGTGAAAAGAATATACAAGATAAAGATAATCTAAGAATTAGTCAAGTTGATGATAAAGATTTATCATTTGAAGCTATTAGTAAGAATATTAGAAAATCTTTTGCTGCTAAATCAATGTTAGCTAAAGAACTAAGTAGTGATTCAGAAGAACAATTACAATCTGAAAATGCAGTTATTGAATCATCATCATCATTATCATTAACTAGATCACCAAAAAATATTGAAAATCATCATCGTACGTCTGATATAAAAGAAGATGAACAAATAAATGAAAACAAAAAAATTAAAGAAATATCTAAATCTAAATCTAAATTAGATGATAATGAATTATCAATTAGTGACTTTGATGATGAAATTAGTTATAAGATTGAACAACTGGAAAAGATTGAACTTTCAGAAATTAGAATTCCTTTACAAACAGATTCAAATAGAAAGAATAGATTAGCAAATATTAATAATAGTACAACACCAAATATGAGATCGCCTATTAAATTTGTTGAATTACCTTCAAGAGAACCATTAACAGTTAGATCAACAAAGAAAAAATCAATAAGAAAATCAATAAGAAAGTCATTACATCAAAATCAACACACGAATAGAAAATTAGAATTGAATAATCAAAATCAGAAAATAAATGCAACGATTCCTAAATTACCAATTAAAAAATTAGTTAAAGAAAATAAAAAAGATGAATTTTCTCCATTTAAAGATGATAAAACTCCAATTTCTAAATCTAAATTTAGAAAAGAAGCATTTCGTCTTACATTACCTGATTTTACAGTTCCTGGTAATCCAACTAGTGAAGAACCAACAATAAAACTTAATAGACCAATTAGAAAAAGTAGTTATAATTTAATTGTTTCAAGTCCTGAAAAAAATCGTGGTAGAATATCAGGAAATAAATCACCAAGAATTGTTTCAACAACAGAATCTGAATTAGTATCAAGATTAATGGCACCTACAAGATCAAGTTCAAAGAAAAGTAAAACGCCAATTAGATTAAGTGGATCATCAATTAAAGGTATTAATATTAATAATAATAAGACTCCAACAAATTATTTAAAAAGTAATAAGAAATTAGATTTATTGAATTCAGTTAAATTAATGAAAGAAGATAATGAAGTTAATAATAAATCACCAATTAAATTACCTTTTATAATTGAAAATTCAAAAATTTTAAAACCACTGGTTCAAGCAAATTTAGCTAAAAAGAAGAAAAATGAAGATAAAAAATTAGAAATTTTAAAAAGTATCAAGTTACCATTAACTGAACAAAGCTTAAAGCCAAATAAACATATAATAAATATTAATAAATCAAATGGAGAAAGTTTATTACCAATTGTTAAAAAGAAGAAATATGATAAACGTAAATTAGAATTAGAATTAGAAACAGATAATTTATTACAAGTTCAAAAGAAGGTTAAACATAATAATAATAAAGGAGGATTGAAAGAGATACCAGTTAATTCAAGTAAATTAAATAAACCAATTAAGAAGACTAATGCAATTACAAAGAAACTGTTTTCAATATCTAATTCTAATTCAATATTACCTAATCATATAGAACAACTGCCAGAGATTCATTCAGATAATGAAGAACATTCAGGTAGTTCTAATCAATTAGCAGAATGGGGTAATACTAAATTAATCAATGCAGAAATACTGAAGCAAGAAAAAGAAGGAATCAATCCAGATATAATATTTGGACCAATTATGAAGATTAAAGTGAATGAAATATTCAATAAGAAGTACTTTAGTGATTTGAATATATATTTTAAGGATACCGATCGGTTAAGTGAGGTTGAGATCGAAGACTATTGCCGCCAAAAGGGGTATAAGTAGATTAATTGTGTATTTTAAAGGAAATAATGAAATAATGAAATGGTAGCAGTTTCGTGTAGTGTTTGTTTACGTTTCTCTCGAAAGGGATTGGGGCGCGCACGACCGGCTGAAAAGGGAAAAACGCAAAACAGAAGAGCAGAAGAAGAGAAGACCTGTTTCAACTTCAGCTTGACCTTGCTCTTGCTCTTCCTGGAATACACAGTCTTGCTACCTATACCACAGCTACAGATACTGCTACTGCTGCCTCTACTCTCAACAGTCGATACCCCTTTGGTTCTCTTTTTCCTGGTTTATTTACGTGTTTTTATAACCCATTTCCAACTTTTTATTTTTTTATTTTTTTATTACTCAATTAACATGTCTGCCGTATGTATTCCCTCTCTCATTAACTATCTCTCTCAATTCATTCAATACTAACCTCTTTTCTCTTCTCTTTAGGAATTATCTCAAATGCAAACTGATGATGAAAATCAGTTGCGTTCAACTAGACTCAAAGATGAATCAAATAACATTACAAATAATACAAATAATACAAATAATAATACATCCCATCACCATTCTAAACAACAAAGAATAACGAGAGCAAGATCTGCTCTAACTGATTTAAATAATAATACTTCAACAACTACTAGAACTACAAATAATAATAATACCACTACAACAACAACAAGAACAAGTTTACCTCCTAATAATATTCTTCCAATTGATCAAAAACCAATTAAAATTAGACCTGATACACAAGAAGAAAATATTGAACATCATAAACAACAACAAATTACTACAACAACATCAACAGCAGCAGTAACTACTACTACTGTTGAAAAACCTGCTCTAGAAAGAACTCAATCTCAAATACAAGATGAAAATAGAAGAATGTCTTTGAAAAGACAAGCAGGTGATTCATCAAATGATTTCTTATTAAATGAATCTTTACAACAAGAAACTAAAAAACCAAGAGTTGACTATAATTGGGATGATTTAGATGCTGATGATTTCGATGATCCATTAATGGTTAGTGAATATGTTAATGATATTTTTGAATATTTACATGAATTGGAATTAAAAACTTTACCTGATCCAAATTATTTACATTGGCAAAGAAATTTAAAACCAAAAATGAGATCTATTTTAGTTGATTGGATGGTTGAAGTTCATTTAAAATTTAGATTATTACCTGAAACTTTATATTTATCAATTAATTTAATGGATAGATTTATGTCAAAAGAAAGTGTTCAAGTTGATAGATTACAATTATTAGCAACTGGTGCTTTGTTTATTGCTGCAAAATATGAAGAAGTTTATTCTCCTTCTGTTAAAAATTATGCTTATGTTACAGATGGTGGATTTACTGAAGATGAAATTTTATCAGCAGAAAAATTTATATTAGAAACATTAAATTTTGATATGAGTTATCCAAATCCAATGAATTTCTTAAGAAGAATATCAAAAGCTGATGATTATGATGTTCAATCAAGAACAATTGGTAAATATTTATTAGAAATTACAATAATAGATCATAAATTTATTGGATTTTTACCTTCATTATGTGCAGCTGCATCAATGTATATATCAAGAAAAATGTTAGGTAAATTTGATTGGAATGGAAATTTAATTCATTATTCAGGTGATTATAAAGAAAGTGATTTGAAAGAAGTTTCTGAAATGATTATGGATTATTTAGTTGGAGAAATTGTTCATAAAGAATTTTTTAGAAAATATGCATCAAAAAAATTTATGAAAGTTGCTATATTAGCAAGACAATGGGCTAAAAAAATTACACTAAATCATAAAAGTATTATGGATAATCAATTATATTAATTAGTTAATCAATTTTAGTTTTCAATACCCTCCCAAAATTAATAATTAACTCTAATTTTAATCTTTAACTACACAGCAAATTCTTATAGACTTCTTCTTCTTCATTCATTTCCTTGTATTTGTTTTGATTTTTGTTTTTTTTATTCTTTTCATTTTTTTTTTCTATTTTTTTTTCCTTATATTGTTGTTGTTTTTATTTTTATTTTTGATTTTAATTTTTGATTTTAATTATTTGATTTGATTTGATTCCCCTTATTTCATAACTCGTTGTTATTATTTTTTTTATTTTTATTTTTATTTTTATTTTTGTTTTTGTTTAATTGTGTGTGTTGTTTGTTTTTTTAGATATAGAAAAAAAAATATCTTTTATTATTATATTGGTATTCTAATTCTAATTGATTAGGATTAGATATACTTTTAGGTTTATTATCATTAATTGTTTTAATGATATCATTCTGTTTTTATTATTGTTTCTTTCTCTTATTTTTTTATGTATTCAGAATAGATTTTGAATAATATTAATTACAAACAACGTTATATTGTAAAGATAAATACACAAATAAATAAAATAAATAGATTAAGTTAAGTTAATTAAGTTCTTGGAATAAATTCATTATTAAAAATTGGTTGATCTCTTCTTTTTGCAACAAAATTAAGATTTTGATATTTATAACCAATATAAGATAAACCAACAGGAATTAAACCTAAGAATAATAAAGCAAATGAAGCTGATTTAACATTGAATTTATAATATTTAATTATATTTTCTCTTAAATAACTATATTTTTCAACTTCTTTATCTGGATGAAGTACTATAATAATAATAATGATTAATTGAATTTGATCAAGAGGTTAGTATATATGCTTTTGGTTTTAAGTTGTTGTTTTTGGGTATTTGTAACATACGATGTCTTCCGAAGCCTGCCATTTTGATTGATGTTGTGGTGTTGTTAAAGGAATCAAGTAGTTTTATCTTATCCTTCAAATGGACTAATTCCCCTCATTTAAAGACGTCTGCCATTCTCTGCGCACGTGTCTGTAAGCACAACATTTTGGCTGTCGTGGTCTCGTGGTATCTTGAAAAGATTGTTTAAATGATTTATCGGTTATAGGTTCTAGGTTCTAGGTTCAAACTTCAAATTTAATTATAAGATGATCTCATTAATAAACAAAAGTATATTTAGACAATCTAAATTCATCAGATTCAATTCAACTTCATCAACAATTGATTATTATAAATTATTTCCAAAAACTTTTCCAAATGGTTCACCACCAAATTCAAATTTTATTATAGATAATAAGAAATTACGTAAAGAATATAGATTATTACAATCTACAAATCATCCTGATTTTAATTCATTAGGAAGTTCTAACGAAGGTAATGGCAATGGTAATGGTAATGATGATTCAACTGAATTTTCATCTTTATTAAATAAAGCATATTCAACATTAAATAATCCATTAAGTAGATCACAATATTTATTAATTAAATTATATAATTTAGATTTAAATTCCGATTTAATTTCAAAAAAATATCAATTTCAAAATCAAGATTTATTATTAGAAATATTAGAAATTCATGAAGAATTAGAAAATATTGAAAATGAAATTGAATTAAAAAATTTAAATGATATTAATAATTTAAGAATTAATAAATCAATTGAAAATTTAAATGAATTATATAATTTAAAAGATTATGAGAATTGTGCTTTAGAAACAATTAAATTTAAATATTGGGATAATATTAAGAATGCTTTAAAGGATTGGGAACAAGGTAAACCTGTTAATTTAACTCACTGATACTACTACTACTTGTATACTTGTATATTATCTGTGCACGGATGTTTTCTTGAAAAGTTCTTTGCAGCGTCTACTGCATTAGTGCCATAATTACAACTACTTTCTTCTTTATGTCCTAGACTAAATATACAATACACTAAACACACATGCCAGAAGAACCATCATCATCACTAGATCAATCTGATCAATCTGATCAATCTGATCAAATAAACCAATTGAAACACGATTTAAATCAATCTAATTTAGAAATTATAAATTTAAAAAATCAATTAAATAGTTTAAATTCTAATTATAATAATTTAAATTTAAAGATAGATAATTTAAATAAAGAAAAATCAATCTTATTAACTGAATTATCTTCAGCTCATTCAAATTTACAATCTTTAATAATTAAACAACAACAACAACAAGAATCAAATGATAATGATAAACCAGATGATGAAACAGATGAAATTGATAATGATAACGATAATGATAGTGAATTGAAAGAATTTAATATATCTTCTTTAAATCCAATAACAATTGATGATTGTAAGAAATTAATTCATAGAATGGATACTTTTTATAAAAATGAACAAATTAATGCAACAAATATAATAAGAAATTATCAATTAAAATTTATTGAATCAAATAATTTATTAAAATCAAAAAATCAATTAATTGAAAATTTAAATAATAAAATTAATTCAATTCAAATTAAAAAACAAAATGATTTAAAATTTAAACAACAATATCATAATAATAATACAAATAATAATTTAATTTATATTAAATTATTTAATGAATTAAATAAAAAACATGAAATTTTAATTAATTCTTATTTAATTTTATCATTTAAATTTGAAAATTTATTTAATGAATTAAATAATTATAAAAATATTAATTTATTAAATGATAATAATTTAAAAATTCAAAATTTACAAAAATTATTAATTGATAAATCAAATGAATTAGAATTATATATTATGAATAATCCTGATATAATTAAAGAAAAATTAATTTATAATAATTCAAATAATTTAAATAATTCAAATAATTCATCATCTATTCAAAAAAGAAGATTTGAAGTTGTTAATGATTATAAAAGTAAGTCAATCGATATTACTGATAATGATAATGATAGAAAGAAAATTAAATTAGATGATTAATCTAACTTTAATTTAATTAATTGTATTATTTTGTATTTTATTATATTGCTATTCTATAAATTTTTCTTTTTTCTTTTTCTTTATATTTTTAGTTTTGTATTTCATTTGTATTACTATTACCACTAAATAAACTACTACTATTCTTTTATAAGATAATCATATATATTAAAAACAATAAAACAAACAAAAGAAATCGTATATAGGAAAACTGTCCATTGATTAAGACAATAATAAAAATAAAGGTAAATAAAAAACGTATGAAAGAATAAGATAAGAAAATATATAAGAATAATAACAGTATGATAATAAAGAAAGAAAAGAAAATTAAAATAGTAATAACATAATAATAAAAATAAAAAAAAAAAAATAAAGTTGAAAAATAAAACGAAAGAACCCAAAAACAACAAACAAAACCTTCCTTTTCTTAATTCACTAAACTAAAAAAAAAAAAGATATCATTAAAAACATAATTAATCAATCTTAAGCATGATTAATTAAGGTAGTATCACCATTATTATAAGTTTGTGGTGATTCAAATTCATTCTTTTTATTAATTTCTGGTGAATAACTACCAGTTGGATCTTCAGTAAAATGTTGTTCACCATAAACTGGTTCATCTTGAGTAATTGGAGTTTGAGGAGGTTGTTCTTGTTGATATGGATTATCATAGACAGGAGCTTGTTCTTCTTCTTGTATTGGTTCTTGTTGTGGTTTATTATTATTCTTTGAAAATTTACTGAAAAAACCACCTTTCTTTTTTGAATCAGTATTATTACCAACATCATTTGAATAATTACTATTATAAGTTGAATAATCTTTTTCATCATCTGAATCAACATCTAAATTTCTTCTACCACTATGTTGTTGAGTTGAATGACCACGTTGTTCAACTAATGACATAAATTTAACACCACCTGGACCTGATGAATTCAGTTGACCATATTGATGCAGTGGTGAAACTTCATTTTCTTGTAATTCTCTTTCTCTTCTTTCTCTTCTCTTTGATGCCCAATTTTTATTACCAAAATAATTAAATTTATTATTTGAATCATTATTTGGATTATTCTTACGTCTAAATAATGATGGTAAATTAAATAATAAACAACCAATTGAACCCCAAGCAACACCAAAAGTTCTAACACCTAATTTTGAATATGAACCATCTTTATTAAATTGATGTTTACCTAAAACAATTGCAGCTGTAATTATAGTAATTGCAGTTAAACTAAAGATAAAACCTAATAAATATAATGGAGCAGCAATAAATCTTAAACGACCAAATAAAACATATAAAATAAATGGTAATAAAGCTAAAACTAAAAATGTTAAACCACCTAATAAAAATCCATAACCAATTCTAGTTAAATAATAATAAACACTTCTATGTTTAATAAAATTTTTAGGTAAACCTGAAGTTGAACTAAAATTATCTTTTGGTGAAAAAGCATAAGCAGCATGATGTTTACCACAATTTGTATTTTTATTATTTGAGACACCACACATACCATAAAAAGTCCATCTAGTTGTATCATATGAAGAACCTGAATATTTTGATGTATCAGCTTGTAACCAATAGAATTTCTTCATAATTGAATGATTTGTACCACCTGTTAAAACAGTTAAAAATAACAATAATAATGCTCCTAAGAATAGGAGAATTGAAATTGGTTTAGTTAATAATCCAAAAGCTCTCATGATTGGAATGATTTGAATTGATTAATCGATATAAAAGAAAGAAAGTAGTTTAAGTCAATTGAAAAAAGAGATAATTAAGGAAATTGAACAAGATATAAGGAATAGGAATAGGAAAAGATGAAAGTAGAAAGTGTAGAAATATCAAGTGAAATTTACAAATTTTACTATACTTGCTAATCGGTTGATGAACTTGATGTTATTGTTATTGTTTACACCACATGTACTGGGTCTGCTGTTGTTGCTCGAGAGTCTGCTTGTTTCACTGCTGGTGCTTGCCACTTTACCTTCACTTCCACTTCTTATTCCTTTGCTTCACATCTTCAAAACTATGTAATTCTGCTCATCTTTGGGATAATTTGTCCAAAAGTTCATGTTTTGTGGCCTGAAAACGGCTAATTGCGGGTTCCCAAAGAGGAAGTGTAATTGCTGCACGAGCGGCGGAGCGGAGCGGAGTGGCACGTGACCGGGTCAGGTGGCAGCTATGACGTAATTATATTAAGAGTTTAAGAAAGTATATAAAATAAAGTAAAATAAAAATTATAAAAGTATAGAATAGAGAGATAAACAATTGTAAAATAAAGGAAGGAAGAAACAAACAAAGTAATAATAATAATAATGATGATAGTAGTAGTATAAATATAATAATAATTGAACAATTGATGCAATTAAGTTAATTAAAATCATTTATGTAAAGCAAAAACAGAACAGAACAACAATAAAACACAAGCAAAAACAAACAAATTAAAACAAATTGAACAAATTGAACAAATTGGACAAAAAATTTAAGAAAACACAAGCGATAAATGGATTAATAGATTAATGAATAAAATGAGATGAATTGGGGAAATCAGATTTAACTATAACAAAATTGTAAGAATGGAAATGACCTAAATGATAAAACAAAATAATCCAAAAATAATTAAACATTATAATAATAACAAATATAGAATTGAAAATTATTAAATTAACACAAAAAAATGAACTTAAGTATTATTATAATTGTTTGATTTATCATTTTTATTAATTTGATTTCAAGGGGACGAATGAATGGTAAAATTTTAAAAAAAAATTTAAATATAATATAGAATAAACTGTAAAGAAATATAACAACAAGAGTTAATTTGTGACGATGATAAGATAAAACAGGTAATTTGGGTATAAAAATAAATTGTAAATGTGTATAAGTAAATAAGAAGAAGCATATAAGAAAACCTTGAATTGTGAGAAAGGGTTGTGTGAGTGTGAGTGTGTGGGACAGTGGGGGTAGTAAGTATAATTATTGTAGTATTGTTACAAGCAGAAAAATAAAAGCAAATGAGAAATCCAAACAAAAGGCAAAGAAAATTGAAGAAGAACCATCATGTAAATTTATATAATATATGTTTATTGTTATGAATTATTTAAAAAACTGAATTTATTAATGTTATTATATTTGTATATAAAATTGAATTATTATTTTTTTTTTTTATTATTCAAAATGAATTATTTAGTTCTATAGAAACACACAAGATGGAAATTGAATCATCATTTATCATTATTATTATTGTTATCATGATAAAGCAAATTGAAGACAGAGAGACAGAATTGAAAAGAAAATTAAAGAAAGAAGCCTAAAAGAAAAGAAAAGAAAAGAAAAATAAAACACAACACAACATAACACAAATTGTAACCCATATAATTAAATTAAATTAAATTAAATTGAAAATAATAATTTACAAATCAAATTGACCATTAACAAAATCATCATCAACATCCATTCCATCTTCATCGTCCATATTTTCATCTTCATCGTCCATTGATTCTTGTTCTTCATCAATAACATTTTCTTCTAAATTTGATGTTGTATAAACTAATGATCCAAATGCTTGTTGTTTATATGATGCACCTAATTTATTTGGTTTACCAACTGAATTCATATGATCAAATAATGTTGAATCTGCAACATATGTAAATCCTTTAAATGTATCTTGGAAAGCTGTGGATAATGGAGTTGTACCCATCATCAGTTGTCTATTTATAACTGAAGTTGAAGTATTTGTAAATTCTGGATCAAAATTTGATGTATCTAAATCATTTTCAACGTGTGGTTTGACAGGTGGTGGGATTTTCTTTTCTTTCAATAAAACCCAATCAATATCATTAAAAAAAGCATGAGCTTTTAATTCTCTTGCACCATCAATTGAACCTAATCTATGCTTTGGATTTCTATTTAATAAACCTTTAACAAATGATCTACCTTCTGGTGACAGAATTTCTTTTGGAAATCTAACTTTACCAAATGCAATATTTTTATACATTTGTTGTGTATTATCAGCATAAAATGGTGACCAACCACAACACATTTCAAAAATCAGAACACCTAATGACCAAAAATCAACCATTTTTGTATATCCTTGTTCATCTAATAAAACTTCTGGTGCTAAATATTCAGTTGTACCACAAAATGTATTTGTTGTATCTAAAGGTTTTAAATTTGATTTTGATAAACCAAAATCACATAAAGCAATATGACCATTTGCATCTAATAAAATATTTTCTGGTTTTAAATCTCTATAAACAATATCATTATCATGTAAATTTTCTAAAGCTAAAATTAATTCAGCAATATAAAATTTAGAACGATCTTCACCAAATCTATTTGCTTTTTGTAAATGATAAAACATTTCACCACCAGACAGGTAATCAGTAACTAAATATAAGTCTGTTGGAGTTTGAAAAGAAAATTTTAATTGAACAATAAATGGAGAATCAATATTTGAAGTTTGAACTAAAATATCACGTTCACCTAAAGTATGAGCAACTTCTTTCTTTCTAACAATTAAAGATTTTGATAAAACTTTCATTGCATAAATTCTACCTGTATCTTTCTTTTTAACTTGAAAAACTTGACCAAACGTACCTTTACCCAACATTTTCAGAATTTCAAAATCTTGTGGGCCATAATGTCTTTTTGAAATATTTGAATATTCAATTTTAACTCTAATTTTACCTGTAACAAATTCAGTTTTAACTCTTGGTTTTAACATCCACCAATTTTCATTTTTTGATTCAATTGTTGTTTGAGGTAAAATTCTAATATGACCTAAGAAAGCATCATCTTGAGCAGCATCATAAATTGAAACATCTAATTCAGATTTGGCACCAACGACATCAAACAGAGATTTATAATGCCAGACAGGATTTGAAGCATTGAAATTATTTGATCTATTATTTATTATAGTTTGTTGGGAAGAAGTTTGAGTTCTAATTAAAGGTCTTCTTTGAGTTGGGTTATTTGTATTTTGTGAAGAAGAACTATCAGATGAAGATCTTGAGTCCTTTCCATCAAAAGATTCAGGAGCTTGAGAAACAGCTTCTGATGATTCAAAAGTACAAACAACATAAGGTTGAGAAGCTGGAACTGTATTTAAACCAATAGCTTCAAAAACAGTAACTCTTAACTTACCTCTTGGATTATCAGCTTCAACATAAATTGGTAAAGGATTTAAAGTTAAAGCAGTTGATGGTTCTTTATGTGGTATTGGAATTTGTTGATTTATTGGTTTAGATTGTGGAACTTGAAGTTGCTTTGAATTGTCAGCTACATTTGTTGAAGAGTTGCTTAATTGCGAAGATAGATTAGATTGTTGTTGTTGTTGAGTATCAAATTGAGTAATTGATTTATTTAAAGCACCATCATAATCTGTTTTAACATTAGTTCCAACAGCAAAAGAATTTTCAGCCAGAGCTATAGTTGGAGTTGCAGTATGGGGTATGATATCAGAAGGGAAAGGACGACCATTTGTTAATGAACTTGAATCTGAAACTGAAGGTTTTAATTGTAAAGTACCATCATTTTGTTGTTGCTGTTTTTGTTTAGTAAAACTAAAAAAGCTCTTTGCGAAATCGGACATGATGATAAAGATGCGATAAAGACGTGTTAAAAGGTGATCCGATGAGAACAAGTGTTTTGAAGACAGTATTGTAGTGATAAGAGAAGGGTATGGTATAAGAAGAGTTGAGCTATAAGATGTTAGTAATTTCTAAGAGGCAAAAGGGCAAAAAAGAAAAGAATCCTGTTTGGGCTGTTCAATTTGAATTTGAAGGTAATTAAGCGAGTAAACAGTAAAAGTAAATGTGAGTGTGAGTGTACATACAATAGTGTAAGATAGAGTAGTGTTCTTCTTTCTTTTGGGTTGTGGATTCAGAAGAAACAAACAGGTAAATTAGGGGAACTGTTGATTATATATAAGTTATAATTTATGAGTTATATAACCCAGAAACAGATAATAAATATTAATTATGGTGTTCAGTAGTGAGTAGTGTGGTAGTTTAGATCTGATGATCCCAGCCTTTTTTTGTAAATTTGAAAGTGCAAGTGCAAGCTTGTAAGAGTGAACACGGGGTAGAGATAACTATGATATGATAGTTAAATGAAGATGAACCTGTTATCCTGTTTATTGTGGTGATTCTTGAGGAAAAGAAATTAGAAAAGGATACAGTACGTATAAATTTTTAAAATAGGAAAAAGGCTAGCTTTAAATTAAATAATTGTGGGACTAAATAAATCTAAATTGGCTGTACCGAGAAATTTAAGATGAAAAGCTTTAATAGGGATAAAGAAGATGGAGATGGGATATTGGCAATTGCAATTGGTGGATAAGGAAATAGGAGTATGAGTAGGAAGCTGTTGTTGCATTGATTGTATTTTATATTTAAATTGCAGTAACGTAACGTCGATTCAACTCGATTTAATTCGTTCAACGTCTTACAATAGAACCTCCGCCGCCCCCGCTGGAGCTGCCAGGGACTCGGCGGGAGTACGTACCACTACCTAATGGTACGTACCGTACTAACCGCGAGCAGCTAGGTCATCAGGCCAGCCCAGCAGGGCCAGGCAGCGCTGGCTAGGCAGGCGGGCCAGGGCCCAGGACTAGCATGGCGGTGAGGCCGCCGGCCGGCGTGCTTGTTTAATTTAATTTAATCCCTTTAAATTTTCTCCCAACGGTTGAGAACTTGAGAACTTGGGAAACGGACAATTGTAAGATTCACTTTATACTCAAGTTCTCCTTAAATTAATACTTCGTAAACTCGAATTTAAATTAAAATTAATAAAATCTTAATTAGCTCTAGTAATTTTGAAGAAAAGTTTATAGATTACGTACACTCTAAATTAACCATGTAAAACTAACAACATATAATTAAGCTATACATGTATATAGGATAAATTAATTATAGTAAAAATTATAATAATTTATAAAAAATTTAATTGAAGATTGTTGAAGCAATATGATCGAAGCCTATTAGGCTAAAAAGAGTAAAAGTTAACGTTACATAATTAAGCTAGCTTTTTCACTGGCTTTTTCTATCCCATCATGCATATCACATTCCTATACGTAAACTTATACATCGATAACAATTAATATTCGAAATATAATATTCTAATATAGTCCTTATATGGATATACACCTATATATATACTTATTAATTAAGCCATAGCATAACCCGATGAGTTAAAGATAGAAGATAGATCATCGATCATGATTCATAAAATTTCAATTTTTCATCGATCAAATTCAAAATTTCAATCTTTCAAAGCAAATATCAAAATATCAATATAAATATAGAAATACAAATAAAACAACTAACATATACGGACCATTTATAGATTAATACATATGCTGTATAGTTCCAGACCATGTACGTACAGTATATATGTACATGCAGCTAGTAATTAAATTATTTAAATAAGATTAATCATATATCAAAAGAAATTATAAGGAGCTAGTATTAATCCTTGGAGAAATATTGAATTTTGCTTATTCAAAAAAAGCTCTCTTTCTTTATACAATACCACCCAATTAACAATTCGATATTATAATTAATTATAATTGTTCAATATTGAATATAGAGAACATATATATATCAAGTATATATAAGATAACGATCGAAAGAGAAGAAGAATGTGATATACTCTGTGATCGAGATGAGATGACGATGAGCCAGGGCTTAATTTAAATTTGAACCCTAATATATTAATTTATTAAACCTATTTTAATAATTTTATTAATATTAATTGATTAAATTATATATGTAGCAATCAAACAAAATAAAGTAAGAAACACAATACTATATACGTACTTAGCCACAATATAGTTTTTAAAATAAATAAAAATTAAAAGATGAAAATAATTCAAGCAATATATATAGTGAAATTACGACCTCAATCAGTTAATTCCCTAATAAACTCCAATAATACAATAATTAATAATAATCATAATGAATGAAATACACAACAATATAGTAAAATACAAACTTCTTTTAAAACATTAGTAGATAAAAAAAAAAATTAAAACTTAAAAAACCCAATTATAATTGAATCATCACTTCTTCGATTTTTAACGTTAAGATCAATTATATTCTTAATCAATCCTTGATCAATTATAATAAAGCCTATTCTCCAAATTATATAACATCTCAGATGGTGAAATTGGTTTATCAAATAAAGTAACATCATTAAAATCAGTTAAAACTACCTCACCATTTGGTCTAACAAACATGTTTCTACAGGAAATATCATTATGCTCAATACCAGCCTTAGCAAATAATCTTATTTGTTCTCTAGCTGATTCCATTTCTTCTTAAGTTGTTGGTTTATGATTAAAATCTTCATACAAGGTTGCAATAAATTTTCCGTGAATTTGATAAAAAAATCTGTTTGTACCAATTGAACAGAAGCCAAAGTTTAATAATTCAAGGTGATTAACTTTGTTATCCGGATTTTTCTTGTTGAAATCGATTATTTTATCATAAGTAGTAACTTCATCATAAAATTCGATAATGCATTCATTTTTAAATTCAATAAATTCTTCTTCAAGGTATTTCCAATCCATATCTGCATAAAACTTTCTAACTTGATCAAAATTTATCACCTTTAAAATAACTTTATCTTTAGTTTTAAAATCATAAGAGGATTTGAATATGGATTTGTAGTATGGAGAACCAATTTCAAAGATTAATGTTTTGTGGATTGAATAAGTTGAATCACATCTTAAAGATTCAAATATTAAATTATCGGTATTACCAATTAAAATTTTATAATTATTAGACATCTTAGATGGGATTTTATAACCTTTTTTGTTGAGATAAATAAGAGAATCAGTTTCCTTTAGAGCTTATTCATCTTTAATAAGTTCTTGAGGTGTTTTAACTTTTCAGAATAGCTAAAAATGAGGCTTCAGACTCCTTCTTTACTAACTCTAGCATGCTGTTCTTTGCTTTTTTATCTTCATCTTCATCTCTCTTATCAGTGTTATCATCACAGTCAATCTTAGAATTCATTTTAACTATATGTGAAGTATTGATATTTGTAGGTTCAGATATATTCATAATCAGTTTTTCATTGTAAGAGTAAGAAGTATTGAATTTGAGGAAACAAAAGAAGAAATGGCAGTAAAAAAACCATATTCATGTATCTCAAACGAGTCTCAAATTACGTTCATAGTAACTTTATATCTGCCATCAAGTTCAAAATGATATAGTGTAAATAAAATTAAGCTAGAAATAATTATATGTAAAAAAAAAGCTTACCAAAATTCATCCCATAACATTCCAATTCTTCCATTGTAATAGTCGGTACGTAGCATCAATATCTAAATAATCATTTGAAGCCAATAAAATGTCTAGCTAAAATTAATGAAATACACCAAGCCAAAAATCTTGATGATTTATTTTTCATATTTAGATGAATCCACAATTAATCTATTGATACTTACGATCAAGTTTTTGCTGCAACTTTACGTCTTAAAATGGCTAGGACTCTATTATCATATGTTGGTATTCATTCTTTTTGAAGTTTATGTTATTGAAGAGAAGTCTGAAGTTGTATGATTATTTGAAATAGAAAATCCTCACCACAGTTTTAGGGATAAAGAGCCTATATTGTGACTTAGAAACTTTTAATTCATTTGTAGTTAAAATCAAATTGGTTGAAGTTAATTTCATTACTCTTTTTCTTAATTTTAAAACTTTATGTGCTTTATATTCAAATTCTTCATGTTTATTGGTTATTGAAATGCCATTGAATTTAGTTTTCTTTGTTGTTTAAAGAGTGTCTCTTTTTGATATCAGCTGTTATTATCTTTTTTTTGAAGAATTCATTAAAGCGCGTCGATTTGTATTTCTAAAGTGGCCGATCGACGAAGACTCAAGAACCCTATTTTCAATTATAAGTTATACATGTAACCACTTTTAAACTATTGATAATTAAGATACTAGATCAGTTAATACAGATAAGATTAATAGTTACATGCTCTAAAAATTATATGTTTGTTTTTAAGAAATTTAATTCATATGAGAAATAATATTAACTTAAAATATATAATCCTAAAAAATAAAAATAAAAGCAGAAAAGGTTTTTCATACATTCATGGAAAATTTTCTAGATATTTAAGTCAAGAGTAAAGTATAGTAAATGAAGATGCCAAACTGGTATATAATGATAAAAGAAAAGTAGTAAACGAATAGTAAATGAGAGTGGGGAAAATGGTATAAAATAATAATAAATGTAAAGTAAAAAAATGAAAATTTTGGATGAAATAACTTTTTAAAGAAAGAGACGGTATAAAATGAAACCATAACACTAATAAAAGAATTCAGTATAATAAAAGAGAAAAACTTAAGCAGCAGTCACGGCAGCTAAAGCAGAACTTAAACTAGCAACATCAGCTGTATATGAGCCATAAGCTAAACCAGATAGATAATCACTGACCTTTGTACAGCCACATTCTTCAGTTGCAGTACTTCCTAAATATTCTGCAATATCACCTGTAATAACACTACTATACCAGCTACCAGAATCACCAAATAATTCTGAGTAGAATTCAGCTAGAATATCAGAGCCAGAACTAGAGCCCCCTAAAATAGAAGTAATAAAACCTAAATCTAAAGTAAGGGTAGCACCAGCAACTTCTTCAATACCAGCACTTAATTCAGCTTCTAAAGATGTTAAATCAGTAGTATATGAACCTTCTATTAAACCAGAGAAATATCCACTTAAATCAGTACAACCACAAGCAGATGTTGCTGATGTACCAAGAATATCTTCTAATGCAGCACTCATAACACCAGAATAACTTTCAAGACCACTTAAAAGTTCTTCAACTTCATAACTTGAACTTGAACTGGAACTGGAACTAGAGCTTCCAGATGATGATGAACCGGATGATGAAGATTCACTTTCTTCTTCGGATCCAACTGTTGTACCACCAGTGACTGTAGTACCAGTTGACCATGTTGTACCAGTCGAATAAGTTGTACCACCAGTAATTGTAGTACCAGTTGACCAGGTTGTACCAGGGTATGTAGTTGACCAGGTTGTACCAGGGTATGTAGTTGACCAGGTTGTACCAGGGTATGTAGTTGACCATGTTGTGCCTGGGTATGTAGTTGACCATGTTGTACCAGTTGAATATGTTGTACCACCAGTAACAGTAGTACCAGTTGACCAAGTTGTACCAGTTGAATATGTTGTACCACCAGTAACAGTAGTACCAGTTGACCAAGTTGTACCAGTTGAATATGTTGTACCACCAGTAACTGTGGTACCAGCAACGCCAACAGTACTTGCAGTTGATAAATAAGCAGAAACAGCAGCAGCAAGAGATGCAGACGCAGTAGTATAAGAACCTTCTTCTAATCCAGAGAAATAAGCAGTGATATCAGTACAGGAACAAGCTTCAGTAGCAGATGATCCAAATAATTCTTCTAAACTAACACTATAACCTGATAATTCGGAAAGAATTGAAGTATACCAGCTGGATGAAGAAGAAGAAGAAGAAGAAGAAGAAGATGATGATGATGATGAGCCTGAAGTTGAGCCTGAAGTTTCTTCACCAGAGGTACCTGATTCTTCAACTGAAGCTGCTGTATCGGAAGTAGTAGTATCTTCACCAGTTGAGCCGGTTTCAGTAGTTGTAGAGCCTGAAGCAGTTAATGATTCAGTTGATGCAGTACCTGTTTCGGTAGATGATGTATCAATTGTGATTGAGTAAGCTGCTAAAGCTGATTCAATGGCTGCAGTATCAGTAGTATAAGTACCTTCTTCTAATCCAGAGAAATAAGCAGTGATATCAGTACAAGAACAAGCTTCAGTAGCAGATGAACCTAATAATTCTTCTAAAGTAACACTATAACTTGATAATGCAGAAATAATTGAACTATACCAGCTGGATGAAGATGATGAAGAAGAAGAAGAAGAAGAAGAAGAAGATGATGATGATGATGATGAGCCTGAAGTTGAGCCTGAAGTTTCTTCACCAGAGGTACCTGATTCTTCAACTGAAGCTGCTGTATCGGAAGTAGTAGTATCTTCACCAGTTGAGCCGGTTTCAGTAGTTGTAGAGCCTGAAGTAGTTAATGATTCAGTTGATGCAGTACCTGTTTCGGTAGATGATGTATCAATTGTGATTGAGTAAGCTGCTAAAGCTGATTCAATGGCTGCAGTATCAGTAGTATAAGTACCTTCTTCTAATCCAGAAAAATAAGCAGTGATATCAGTACAAGAACAAGCTTCAGTAGCAGATGAACCTAATAATTCTTCTAAAGTAACACTATAACTTGATAATGCAGAAATAATTGAACTATACCAGCTAGAGGAAGAGGATGATGAAGAAGAAGAGGATGATGATGATGATGATGATGAGCCTGATGATGATGAACCTGAAGTTAAACCTGATATTAAATCTGATGCTAAACCTGATGTTTCTCCAGATTCTTCAACTGAGCCTGTTGTACCAGTAGTAGTGGTTTCTTCACCAGTTGTTCCACTTGATGAAGTACCTGTTTCAGACGATGAGGTATCAATTGTAATTGAGAAAGCTGAAGATAAAGCAGCAGCAATATCTGCAGTTTCAGTAGTATAAGAACCAGCAACTAATCCAGATAAATATTCAGTGATATCAGTACAAGAACAAGCTTCAGTAGCAGCTGTTCCTAATAATTCTTCCAAATCAACACTAGAAGTATCACTTAAACTTTCAAATGCAGAAAGGGCAGCTTCATACCAAGTAGATGATTCACTGCTTGAACTCTCACTGGAACTTGAACCTGATGAACTTGAGCTTGAACCTGATGAACCTGATGAACCAGATGAGCTTGATGAACTACTTGTTTCAGAAGATGAGATATCAATTGTAACTGAATAAGCTGAATATAAAGCTGAAGCAACAACTGCAGTTTCAGTGGTATAAGAACCAGCAGCTAATCCAGATAAATAAGCAGTAACTTCGGAACAAGTACAAGCTTCAGTGGCAGATGAACCTAATAATTCTTCCAAATCAACACTGTAAGAATCACTTATACTTAAAATCTCAGAATAAGCAGCTTCAAACCAACTAGATGAACTACTTGAACTAGAACTTGAACTTGAACTTGATGAACTTGAACCTGCTTCAGCTTCTGGAACTGGAGCAGTTTTAGCTATTGAACTTAATAACGTGAAAATGAAAAATAATTTTCCTGTTGAAATTTTCCCCATAATTATAATTATAACAAACTGATAAATGAACGAAACTTAATAAATGAATGTGTTGATTAACGAATGTAATGAATATAATATATTAAAAAGGATTAAACAGATCGATGATGATAAAATTAAATTGAGCTCAAAGTAAATTTTCAGTAAATAAGTTGATGGAAAATATGAATACTTTTATAATATTTTGAAGTTAGTTACACTCTGTACAGTAGCAGTACGTATAAGCAAACAACAATCAAAATGTTTCAAGATCAAATATCAGAGATTAATTCTAATAATAAAGCATATATAGAATTAATTGGTATATATTCAGTATCGCCTATTTGTCAAATGAAGAAAAAAAAGATGATTTTTCGTAAACATCAATATCTAAAAATAATGAAGCCTATCCTATAAGTCAGTTTAACCAATGGTCATTACCAAAATTACCATATAGAAGTAGGCCGAACCCTGGCTGACATTATTGAACCTTAATATTGGACATAAACATGAACATATTATTTGAAACAATCAAGTATATATGGTATATATACAAACGAACCGAATTAAACATTCAGAGTTGAATAACCCAGTATAAGAGGTACGTAGTGAAAGATTTATTTCGTGAGTTTTCCTTCATGCATAAGTTTATATTATTTGAATTGTTTCAATATAATGGGATATGGTATCATTGGTAGGGTTTGAAGTTATGTATCTTAAATAATTGACCATATTACCCTTTATCTGTGATAGATGGCTTGTAGAGTATATTTCATAAAGCAGTAAAACAACAACAAAAGAAGAAAAGAACACCTATATTCCAATTATTTACAGTTAAATTCTAAAGAAACTGAATGACTTAATTCACCTATATAATTAATATTAATTGATTATAATTGAAAACTTATATATAGTTAATTATAATTAATTAATTAAAATTATTAAAATGATGCAAATAATTCTTAATTTAATTATGTCCTAACAAATTATAAACACATCGCTTTTTAGAACTAAATCCTCTTTTCTATTATAGTAAGAAATGAATATATGTTTTCTTGCCTGGATGTAGTATATATCAACAAGTAGGCTGAATATCTACAATTTACAAAATATATGTAGGTTTACTTCAACACATTTTATTATGTATTTCCCATGATTATTAGAATTTTCAATGACCAATTATATATCAATTTACAAGCATCACAAACTACGTAGCTCTCGTTTGATATTTATTATTTGATATATGTGTTTTTCTTATTTTATGTCTTTAGCTGTCATTTTGTTTTAAAAAAACTTAACACATGTATCCTTGTTTTACTATAATTGTATGGGCGTTATATGTATTATGAATGGTATAGCGTGTTAATTATAAGAAAACGTTAGCATAATAGTATAATACCCTGAACCAGTTTCAATTAAAGACATGTATGCTCAACTTTACGGGCAAAAGTTATTTTTTTTTACTCATTTCATAATACTAATGTAAATATGTTTTGATTAAAATTAATATGTCATATAATATGATTCATTAAATCATATTGAGGCATTTCAATTTAATTCATTCAAGAATAACTTGTGAATAATTAAGGACTTTTATGGTTAATTCTATTCTATTTTTGTTGTTAGTATATTCACGTTCCAATTTATTTTGTTCATAGTCACAGTTTGTAGGAATATAAAATAGTATAGTACATAATTGTACATCGTATAAGCTATAGTGATTTGCATTAAACATTTCAATTGTATATATGAGTGTACGTATATAATGAGAGAAATAACATTCAATGTAAACAAGAGGGAGAAGAAAACTTAGAGAAAACAGGAAAAAGGTAATTTTGAATATAGATGTGGTTTCTGTATATACGTTGTTTAAATTCCGCATAATTATATATATTTTAGTTAACATATATTCCAAAACATATAAAACTCTTGACAGAGGCTTTTCAAATTATGTTTATTAATTATATCTAGTTATATCATCAATATTAATTCAAAGGTTGATAATTTTAACGCACGTCTATTATGTGCTTTTAATATAAAGATACAATAAATCCATAAATATAAGTTAAAATAATCTATATATAAATCTGAAAATTAAGCCTTATATATATTGGAAAATTAACATCATAAGTTCATAACCAACCAATTTGAATTCACCCAAAGAGAAAATAGAGGTCGTGGACCACAGAATCTTATTTTCTTGCACAGCCAGAAATATGTGTTGAAACTTGAAAAAAAAAAGTGCAACCAATTTTCAAAATCAAAAAGTGAACTTTTGCACCACGAAATATCTGTCGTGGTATATTTGCCTGATTATCTCTACACATAAATAAGATATGGATTTATTACTTTGTATATAATTACTAATATATGTTGGTAAGACATTAAATGGATTTTTTAAGCTTTAAAAAAACTGAAGTACTCAGAAAGTAATTACAAGATGCGACAGTGAAAATGTTGTGACTAATAACGTCAGTTGATTGGATCTTCTGGTAGCACAAAAGAGATGTCATATGCGACATGTATTTTGTAGCAGGAATCTGTTACTTTTCTAAAATTGGAGCCTTCACGCCATGAAACTGCCTTGTTGATCATGATCATGCAAATTAATTTATAGAAAAATAAATAAATAAATAAATAAATAAATAAATAAAATAACATACATGTATAGCTCAAAGCTCATAATATATAGACAATTAAATAATGCAAAATACGAAGTTTATGTAATACACAAGCAAAAAGTAAAAAGATGAAACATCAAACAATTAAATTAATTCACCCAAACCCTCATATTTTCAGCAGGTAACCCATTCAATGTAATAAACCCACTGCTACTGAATCGAACACCAGAATCTGCTTGAAATCTATCACAGTTTATATCAACCCATATCATAGCATCTTTATCTACCTTTAATCCATTTAATTTTAATATTCTTAAAACATTTTCACTGTCATATGGTTTAACATAATCTTCTGTTATATAATTACCATTTGAGTCTAATCTATCAGTTTCAAGATTTTCAATTAATAATCTCATACCGGTCAGATTATTAACATAAATATCATTTGGAATTACAACAGTTTCTTCAGCTTTATGTTCATTATACCAAGTCGAATAAGATTGAGTTTTATCGGATTGTTCAATTTTAAAAATATGAAGATTTTTGTTTTCATCATCTATCACCGCTTCAATTATTTGTGTTGTTGGTTGTCTTTTACATTGTAAACTTGATGTATCTGAAAATTTATCATAGAATTCATCCTTTAATTCAAGTTCTAAATTATTTAATAAATATGGTGGTCTACGTAATGTCATTTGATAATGTTCATCCATATCATATAATTCTGAATTCTGTAAAAATCTTGAATAAAAAAAAGATGATTTTGGCACTTTACAAGTATTCAAATCCAAATAATCTTTATTCAATGTTAGATCATACTGATTAATTCCATTCATTTTATAATCATCTCCTAAATAAGGTATTAATATTTCATAAAGGTTTCTTGAAATCATAACATTTTCACCATCTAAAACACTCTCTGGAATTGAATGATTTTCAGATTCTAAAACTCCTCTGATTAATGAATTGAATTTAACTTCAACTAAATCACCTCTAAATGTACGTGTTTGTTTTAATTTGTTGAATTCTAGATCTAAATCAAATTTATTATTATCTTTAAAATACTTGAAATATCCATTACCAGATTTAGAAGAAGGATTAGTGTTATTCAATTTAGAAAGTCTAGCTTTCAATTCTTCGGATGGTAAATCATATTTATTAACTTTTTTATCATACCAAAACACATGTCCTTCAGTACTAAAAATTGAATTACCAGATCTAGAAGAATGAACTTGATTACCTTCATCAAATAATAAATATAAATATTTCAAAGTTTCACTTAAAGCAAAACTTTCCATTCTATCTTGTCTTGTATTAGATCTAACATCCTGAACACCTGCAAAACCACAAGGAGCTAAAAATTCAGTTTTAAATTTCTTTAAAATAAATTCACCTATTCTTAAATAAATTGGATCTTTAGTTGATCTATATAGAAAGTAACTTGATTCAACAAATTCAGGTCTTAATGGATACCATTCTAAACCAACTGAATTTTTGAATAATAATTCATCAGTAGTTTCTTTATCAAATCCATCAGCCAAATCATTTAATCTATATGGTCTTTCTAAATATTTAAAATAAGGTTCAGATCTTTTACCATGATAATTCCATCTTTCTGGGATAACACCATAATAATTCCATAATTTCAAAAAAGTTAAATGAAATAATTCAGCATTTGAAACATCACCAGCTAAAACTTGTAAACCTGGGAAAAAAGCACTTAGAGCATCAATCCATTCAGTAACTGGCATACCAGTAGAAGTATGAATATTTTGAAAAGATCCATAATTATCTTGTGAATTAGTTAATAATGAAGCATATGAAGTTTTCCAAATATTTAAAAATTCATCATCATCAAATAAAACAGCATATTTTAAAGCATATTCATAAAATGAATCAATTGATGCACCAACACCTGTGATTTGATCTGTTGGTTGACCAGATTTAACATTGATTGTCATTGGTAATAGATCCAATTTGGATCTACCAGTCCAAACCACTTTTTCAATATCTCTTGTAATATCTTCAAATATTGAATCACCTGAAAGTCTAGATAATAATGAGAATTCTAAGATTAATGAAGTAACACCAGCTGTACATTGTTCATCTAATAAGCTATGCGGTAAATTTTTAGGACCATTTTTCAAATTTGTACGTGGATATGGTATATTTGTGCCTGAATTAAATGCCATAATTAATCTTTTACCTAAATCATAAGCCAATCTTAATAAAAATCCATCATAACCTGGTATAGTAAAACCTTTTCTATCATCACTAGCAAATAAATGGGCAGATAATAACCCTCCTAATATTCTAATATTGGCTTCAAATACTTGAACATTTGTATCTATTTCAAAATTTGTATAAGTTTGATTAACTAATCGAACAGCATTTAGGAATCCATTATAATCATTCATTATCACAAATGTATCCAGATTATCAAATAAAGTTACTGAATAGTTTCCCATAACATCATTTTTTACTTTGTTTTCAATATTTTTAAAATCAGGCATATTTGGTTGGCACATTAAAGGTTTAACTTCATCAAATGGGAAACCATAATTCATATAATTAGACCAAGCATAATCAAACAAATTTTTTGTTTCATTTCTCATAATTTCCAGATGATTTGAAGTAAAAGAAGATTGATATATTTCTGAATCTGTAAAATTTGATTGATATGAATAAGTTTTACTTCTTTTCTTTGCTGATTTTGATCTAAAGCCTATTGAATCAGCTGGAGAGATCAATATTAGGTATATGAGACATGATAGAGCTATTGATTTGATTTGAGAGTGAGCCAGCATGACAATGAAATCATATACTAAGTGAATTGATTGTGATTCTGCTGTATAATCGATGATTGTATGTGTTTATCAAATCCAGTTGTCTCGTGGCCTTTTTAGAAATTTAGAGAGAGATTGAAAAATAAAATAGAGCTTTAAATTCAAAGAGTGCGATTAGATTTCTTAAGTCCTGACTAACAAAACAGTAAGTAAGTTGTTGCCCTTTTCAGCTGACCATCCATCACACTACCTATCATGGCGACCTATAATGTCTCTTCAACGAAGTCGTACATGCAGGCTATGATGCCAATGACTGAAAAATTGAATTCAATTCATTTGGATGGTGAAGATGACGATGAAAAATTATTCAAATTCCCAACCTTGAAAGATGGCGAAGAAAAATTAGATGTTGGTAAAGGTTTACATGATTTATTAAAAGGTTTTGAAAATGTTATGGATAGCAGTTTGGATTTCTTGCTAGATCAAGAAGATGATACCACCAGCTCAGGTGAGGATGAAGATGATTCAGATGATAACATAGAAAAATTTGATTTATTAGATGAAATTAAAAAAGATTGCACTAGAATTAATAAAACACATGGAAATGAAAATTCTGATGAATTATTTCAAAGTATTATGAATAATTTAGAATCTGAAATTAGTGATGATGCATTACAATCATTTTTATTTGATATCCTTGGATTTGATGAATTTGATCTCATATCTAAACTAATTCAAAAGAAGAAAGAAATCCTTGAACAATATAAAAATTTTAATGAATTACAAGATAAAGGTTTAATATCAACAACTTCAAATAATAAGCATAGATTACTTACAGCTGAAGAAATAAGGCAACAAGTTTCAACAAATTTAAAAAATGCAAAAAATGCTAAACTTGAAAAAGAATTTAACAAAGATTCATATCCACATGTTTATAGAGCTCATGATGCAGGTAATGTTATATCTTTTACTGGTAAGAAATATTCTTTACCTTATGGTTCTACAAGAGAAGCTTATGAAAAATATGAAGAAATTATTATACCCAAATCTGATAAAAAAGCTCCTCATCTACCTGATATCTTCCTTCCAATTAAATCACTAGACTTTTTATGTCAAGGTACCTTTAAAGGTTATAAAACATTAAATAGAATGCAATCTTTAATTTATGATGTTGCTTATGAAACAAATGAAAATATGTTAGTTTGTGCTCCAACTTGTGCAGGTAAAACTGATGTTGCATTATTAACTATTTTACATACAATTAAACAATTCGTTACTGAAACTGAAGAAGAAGAAGATGTTCAAGTTGATATAGATTATGATGAATTTAAAATTGTTTATGTTGCCCCTTTAAAAGCTTTAGCTGCTGAAATTGTTGAAAAATTCTCAAAAAAATTAAGTTGGTTAGGTATTCAAGTTAGAGAATTAACTGGTGATATGCAGTTAACTAAAAGTGAAATCATGACTACTCAAATTATTGTTACAACGCCTGAAAAATGGGATGTTGTTACTAGAAAATCTAATGGTGATACTGAACTAGTTGAAAAAGTGAAATTATTAATTATTGATGAAGTTCATTTATTACATGAAGATAGAGGTTCAGTTATTGAAACTTTAGTTGCTAGAACTTTAAGACAAGTTGAAAGTTCACAATCTATGATTAGAGTTGTTGGTTTATCTGCTACTTTACCAAATTTTATTGATGTTGCTGAATTTTTAGGTGTTAATAAAAATGTTGGTATGTTTTATTTTGATCAATCATTTAGACCCGTTCCATTAGAACAACAATTAATTGGTATTAGAGCTAAAGCCGGTACAAAACAAGCAAGACAGACTTTAGATGAAGTTACCTATAATAAATTAGTTGATATGGTGTCGTTAGGTCATCAAGTTATGGTTTTTGTCCATTCTAGAAAGGATACTTCAAATACCGCAAGAACATTTATCGATATGTCACGGAAAAATGGTGAATCATTATATTTTGATTGTACAGATTCTGAAAGATATGATCATTTTCAAAGAGAAATGGGTAAGAATAGAAATAATGATGTTCGTGAATTATTTCAAGGTGGTTTTGGTATTCATCATGCCGGTATGCTAAGATCAGATAGAAATTTAACTGAAAAAATGTTTTTATCAGGTGCTATTAAAGTTTTATGTTGTACTGCTACTTTAGCTTGGGGTGTTAATTTACCTGCTGCTGTTGTTATTATTAAAGGTACTCAAGTTTATAATGCTAAAGCTGGTGGTTTTATTGATTTAGGTATTTCTGATGTTATTCAAATTTTTGGTAGAGCTGGTAGACCACAATTTGAAAAGCATGGTATTGGTATTCTATGTACAACTAGTGATAGATTAGATCATTATGTTTCATTATTATTACAACAACATCCAATTGAATCTAAATTATCCGAAAAATTAGTTGATAATTTGAATGCTGAAATTTCTTTAGGTACAGTTACTAATGTTGATGAAGGTGTTCAATGGTTAGGTTATACATATTTAAACGTCAGAATGAGAAAAAATCCATTTGCTTATGGTATTGATTGGAAAGATCTAGCTGAAGATCCAATGTTGGTTCAAAAAAGACGTGATATGATTATAACAGCTGCTAGAAAATTACACACTTTACAAATGATTGTTTTTGATGAAACATCAACTGCTTTTATTCCAAAAGATTTAGGTAGAGTTGCATCTGATTTTTATTTATTAAATGAATCTGTTGAAATTTTTAATCAAATGATGAATCCAAGTGCTTCTGAAGCTGATGTTTTAAGTATAATTGCAATGAGTTCAGAATTTGATAATATTAAATTTAGAGAAGATGAAGCTAAAGAATTAGAACATTTAAAACAAGATAAAATGGCATGTGAAATCCCAACTGATGTTGAAAGTGCTCAAGGTAAAACTAATATTTTATTACAAGCATTTATTTCCAGAGCTCCAATCAAAGATTCATCTTTAAGTTCAGATACAAATTATGTTGCTCAAAATTCTGCTCGTATTTGCCGTGCGTTATTTTTAATTGGTATTAATAGAAGATGGGGTTTATTTGCTAGAATCATGTTATCCATTTGTAAATCTATCGATAGACAATTATGGGCTTTTCATCATCCAATCAATCAATTTGATTTACCACAACAAATTATTAGATTAATTGAAGCTAAAAATCCTGATATTGAAATGTTAAGAGATATGAGTTCTTCAGAATTAGGTGATTTAGTTCATAACTCTAGAATGGGTAATGTGTTGTATAAACTAATTGGTCGTTTTCCATATTTGATTTTAGATGCTGAATGTTTTCCAATTACATCAAATGTTATGAGAGTTCATGTAACAATTGAAGCTGATTTTACATGGAATTTTGAACAACATGGTAATGCACAATTCTTTTGGATTATTGTTGAAGAAAGTGATAAATCAAGTATTTTACATTTTGAAAAATTCATATTAAATAAAAGATCTATGAATAGTACTCATGAAATGGATTTCATGATTCCATTAAGTGATCCATTACCACCTCAAATTGTTGTTAGAGCTGTTTCTGATACTTGGATTGGTAGTGAATCTACTCATGTCATGTCTTTTCAACAATTAATCCGTCCACATAATGAAACTACTCAAACTAGGTTATTAAAATTACAACCATTACCAATAACAGCATTACATTTACCAGAAGTTGAAAATAAAATTTATAAACCTAAATTTTCATATTTTAATCCAATGCAAACTATGACTTTCCATACATTATATAATTCCAATTCAAGTGTTTTTGTTGGTTCACCTACTGGTTCAGGTAAAACTGTTGTTGCAGAATTGGCCATATGGCATGCATTTAATGAATTTCCAGGATCTAAAATAGTTTATATTGCTCCAATGAAAGCATTAGTTAGAGAAAGAGTTGATGATTGGAGAGAAAGAATTTGTAAAAATACATCCCATAAGATTGTTGAATTAACCGGTGATTCGTTACCTGAAGCTAAAGAAGTTAGAGCTGCTGATATTATAATTACAACACCTGAAAAATTTGATGGTATTTCACGTAATTGGCAAACTAGAAAATTTGTTCAAGAAATTTCATTGGTTATAATGGATGAAATTCATCTTTTAGCAAGTGATAGAGGTCCAATTTTAGAAATGATTGTTAGTCGTATGAATTATATTTCTTCATTTACTAAAAAACCAATTAGATTATTAGGTTTATCAACTGCTGTTTCAAATGCTATGGATATGGCTGGTTGGTTAGGCGTGAAAGAAGGTTTATTTAATTTCCCACAAAGTGTTAGACCTGTTCCATTACAAATGTATATTGATGGTTTTCCTGATAATTTGGCATTTTGTCCATTAATGAAAACTATGAATAAACCAGCTTTTATGGCTATTAAACAACATTCACCAACCAAACCTGTTTTAATTTTTGTTGCATCAAGAAGACAAACAAGATTAACTGCATTAGATATTATTCACCTTTGTGGTATGGAAGAAAATCCACGTAGATTTTTAAAGATGGATGAGTCTGAATTAGAACCAATTCTTAAAAAAGTTAAAGATGAAACATTAAAATTATCATTACAATTTGGTATTGGATTGCATCATGCTGGTTTAGTTGAAAGTGATAGACAAATTTCACATAAATTATTTGAAAAATCTAAAATTCAAATCTTAATTGCTACATCTACATTAGCTTGGGGTGTTAATTTACCAGCTTATTTAGTTATTATTAAAGGTACACAATTTTTTGATGCTAAAATTGAAGGTTATAAAGATATGGATTTAACTGATATTTTACAAATGATGGGTAGAGCAGGTAGACCGGCGTTTGATACAAGTGGTGTTGCTATTGTTTATACAAAAGAATCCAAGAAAATGTTTTATAAACATTTCTTAAATGTTGGTTTTCCTGTTGAATCATCGTTACATAAAGTTTTAGATAATCATATTGGTGCAGAAATTTCATCAGGTACAATTAAATCAAGACAAGATGCAATGGATTTTTTAACTTGGACTTTCTTATATAGAAGAGCACATAATAATCCGACATATTATGGAGTTACTGATATGTCTCAAGAAGGTATTAGTAAATATTTAAGTGGGTTAATTGATGATGTTATTGAAAATTTAAAAGAATCTAAATGTGTTTTATCTAATAGTGATACATTAGCTCCAACACCATTTTTACAAATTTCATCTTATTATTATTTATCACATAAAACAATTAGAAATTTATTAAAGAAAATCACACCAAGTGCTACATTTAGACAATGTTTAAGATGGTTATCAGAAGCTAGTGAATATGATGAATTACCAACTAGACATGGAGAAGAATTAATTAATATGGAGATGTCACAACAAATGAGATATTCAGCTGATGATTTAGAAGAATGTGAATTTATTTGGGATCCACATATTAAAACCTTTTTATTGTTACAAGCATTTATGTCTAGATTAGACTTACCAATTGCAGATTATGCACAAGATACAGTTTCAGTTTTAGATCAATCATTACGTATATTACAAGCATATATTGATGCAGCAGGTGAATTAGGATTTTTATCAACAGTTTTAATGTTTGTTAAATTAATGACTTGTATTAAACAAGGATGTTGGTTTGGAGATGATTTTGTTAATACATTACCAGGATTAAAACCAAGAGAATTATCAGAAGGAGCGTATGATTTAGATGGTACAACATGGAGATCATCACAAGATGATCCAAAAATTAATTTAAAAACAATTGGTAAGATGAATAATAAAGAATTATATAATTTAGCTAGAAAAATACATGTTGATGATTATAAAAAAGAAGAGTTTGTTAATGTTGCATCCAAGATTCCAACTGGTGAATTTTCAATTAAACAAGAAATTGAAACTGAATTAAAAGTTGAATTTGTTCATGAAAATAAATCATTAAATCGTGATTTTAAGGTTTATGCACCTAAATTTTCCAAAGCACAAAGGGAAACATGGTTTTCAATAATTTGTGATTTAGAAAAAGATGAATTATATGCAATCAAAAGAGAATCACCTAAAAGAATTGATAGAGTTGATAAAATCTCTGGAGTTTTGCAAGTTCCGGAAGAGATTCATGGAAAAGAGCTGGATGTTTTGCTGGTGAGTGATTTCACAGATCTTTACTATCAAGCCAAGCATACTTTTATGTAGATAACTTTCCTTTAATGAACTATTTATTTGATAAACATGTAAACATGTAAACAGTAAACAGTAAACAGTAAACCGCACCACCGGACTGCCTGTTACGTAAGCTGCACTGCTCAGTCAATTCCATTGAATTTCAAAGGATGCTCTAGATCAGATCAGATCAGATATCATTTCAATCACATAGTCCTCCTCCTACACTTTTCACAAGAATCAAGATAGTAGATACACACGTACAACAAGTTCTACAAGTTCTACAAGTTTACAACGCCTTCAACATCACTTTTTCCTTAAATTCCTTTCTTCTTTGAAATATTACAACTTTTTTTCATCAAATATTACAAATATCAACTTATCTAGCTCAACAGTGTCAACACATCCATAACTAAAATATATCAATATGCCTTTGTCTTCTTTCCCAAATTGGAGTAACACTGTTGTTCATGCTTCATTAAGCTTAAACTCAACTACTTTATACACTTATGATAACAGTACTTTTACAACAAAACTTTTAAATAAATTAAGTTATACTGAATTAGTAGCTAATGAACTGAGCGTTATAAATACTGTTCAAATGAGTGGTTCTGATCAAATTAAATTAGCTAATAATGTCTTGTTACCTTCAGTTACAGAGAATGGTTCAATTAATCAACTTTCAGAATATGTTAATTTTAATTTATATTTTGAAAGAAAATTAATGGATAATAATGATTTAATTACTATTGTTATAATAGGAAGTGATAAACTATTAAAAAGTTTTATTCAAAGATTATTAGATGTTTTAATGGATGAATATCTAGATAATTATTATATTCCTTCAACTTCATCAAATTCTTCAAGTTCTTATATAAACTGTGAATATAAAAATACAATGAAATCAATAATAACTCAACAAGAACAAATAATTAGAGATGCAACTAAGAATTATTCTTCAATTAATAACGATCTGGATGAAGTCCGTATGATAATGAATGATAATATTGATAAAGTTTTAAATAGAGGTGAAACTTTAGAAACTTTGATCAACAAAACTCAAACTTTAAATTCAACTTCAAATGCTTTTAAAAGAAGAACTGTTTCAATTAAACGTAAATTTTGGTGGTCTAATGTTAAATTTTTTGCTATAGTTGGGCTAGTTGTCTTTTTATTTATTTATGTCTTAATTGGTTTAGAATGTGGCTTACCATTTTATCAAAGATGTGTTCATCCTAAAAAACCTGTTCAACATCCTCCTTCTGGTGGTCATAAAAAATCAACATATGAATAATAATATTAATAATTGTGTTGCTGGTTAATCTAATTTAATTTGTGTTACTTACTATATTTTTAATTTTTTTTTTATTGCATTTTTTTTTCAATTGTAAATTCTTACTTTATTCTTATCTTTTTTTTTTGGGTTATTTTATTATTTTATTTTTCTTTACTTTACTTTGTTTTCTTATTTTCTTATTTTCTTATTTTACTTTCTCTTCTGTATAGGTTTCTTTTGTCGCAAAATGTATATGAATTCATATTTATTATTTTTTTTTTTACATATATTTAATTAATTTAATTTATCTAATTTACAAAAATTCAAAAACAAAGATAAAGCTAATCATCATCTTCATTATCATCATTATCATTATCATTATGATTATGAACTTGATCATCTTCCATAGCTTCACCTTCTAATTCTTTTTGTTCTTGTTGTAATTGTTGAGAAGCATTTAACACAAGTTCTTCAACTTCATTATCTTCTTCTTCATCATCATCTTCTTTATCAGTAGCATCAGCATCTATTTCTATTTCATTAGATCCACCAATTTGCTGTTGTTGTTCAATAGAATCTTCATCCAAAGTATCAATTCCACTATCATCATCACCGTTGTTATTACTACTTCCATCTAATTTAGCCCTTTTATTAGCATTTTCAGTATCTTCACCACCAGCTTCAGCTTCAGCATCTTCAGCTTCTTTTTTCTTTCTAGCAGCATCATCTTGTTTCTTTTTCAACTTCTTAGCAGTGAAAACTTCTAATCCATCTTTTAAAACAGGAACAAATGAAGCAAAATCAGTAAGTTCTAAAGCATGTAAAACATCATCTGCATTAACAACTTTTCTACCTTTTTGTTTAACTATTTGTTTAGCTGCATCATAAATATAATTAATAAATAAAACTGATGATCTCTGTATCACAGTCTGGGAATCCTTAGCTAATAACATGTTTGATTCACTTGTTTGTTGTAATATTTGTTTGGCAATTTTATTAACTGTTGTCTTTGGAAATAATAATGAATCAATCGATATTTTTTCAATATCCATTGCTGATTCAAAGTTAGTCTCTTGTTCATCTTTTCTCCATCCTTTAGCTGGCATGATTGTTGATTGATTTTGATTATTTTATTAAAGTAAAAAGCGTGTTTACTTAGTTTAAACAATCTGTAGAATTTCCTTCGACACGTTAAATATTTGAAATCTTTTGAACTTTTGAACGTGTCGGAAAAGTGTTAATTTTCGTGCGAGACTCAAATATTTACTTGGGAGACTCTTTAAGAGTACATGTATAAACAGTTTATTTAAATACATGTAAATAAAATGAAAAATAATCATTTAGCCCAAAAATCAGAAAAGTCATGATTTGAATTAGATGAAAAATTACAAACACTATATGACTACTTACTTCAAGCTACAACTCCAGATCGAACGAGTTGTATTAATTAATTGATCACAAATCAATTGTCTTTCCACCAGTAAAAGTTTAGAACTTCCTAGTTGAAGAAAATATAAATACTAATCAGACTGGGGAGAAGGGGATTTTGTTTATTTTCTTATTTTCTTATTTTCTGAATGCTATAAAGAGATTTATTGATTGAATTAACTTTGTTGAAAAACAATAAGTTCAGCAGGTGGAATCGGTCTTTGACCTTGAGTTAAAGCCATAAAAATAGCAACTTCATCAGGAGCAGCCAATTGAATGATAACTTGTCTACCTGGAGGTATTGTATAATCATAAAAGGTAGCACCAGATGAATCAGTAAATAAACGCGGAGGTGGAATATGTGGTAAAGAAGGCATTAATCCAGAATGAACTGGAGGAGCAGTTGGAATTGTAATTGGAGGCATTGTCATGATACTATTGTAACTATTCATTGATGAATGGTCTGAATATTCAGAACCTGAAACATTTGAAATTGACGATCTTGTTGAATTTGGAGAGTTAGGAATTGTATTGTTTTGAGAAGTATTATGAACCGGAGAACCAATCTTTGAAGGAGGTAAAGGTAAAGGTTTAAGAGAATGACGACTTGAAGCTAAATCTAGGTCTGCAACAGCTTTTTTTAAAGCAGCATCAATATCATCAGCTTGCAATTGTGACATGATGAAGAAACGATTGATGGAGAGAAAGAAGAAGAACAAGTCTTTAGAGCATTAAAGTAGTAAACTAATAAGTGAGATTGAGCCAACCTTTTATATGCAATTTAGTTGAATTTACGTACTCCTGTAGAGATATCAGTAAATGCCACTGCCAGCTTAACGACATCTCTTTGTTCAAGTTGGTTCTATACATCAGTGCTTCGCCTCCTGTGCCAGTGCCACTGCTCCGCTCTGCCGCTCTGCTGCTCCACAGCGGCGCTGTCCGAAAACGGCAGTTAAAACCGTCGATAAAGATAAAGATCATATGGTTAATGGAGAAATATCTGAAAAACTAGAATTCAAAGAAAGATATATCAAAACTTCAAATCAGATCAACAAGCATGAATTCACAAGAAGTTAAAGTTGTCTATAAACCTTTAAATAATTGTTTGATTAATCTACCTTCACATTTTATAAATCCAATTTTATCAACTGGTAATATCTTAATTCAAAATATAATAATCAAATTAACAATATCAACTAATAATAATAATAATGAAGAATTTTATTGTGGTTATAATGGGTTTTTCTCAAATGATTCAAATTCAATTGAAATAGATCCAATATTTGCAAATTCAATTCAAATTAAAGAAAATCAATTAATTAAAATTAATTTAATATTTAATAATGAATTTCCAATTATAAGTTCTGTTGAATTAGAACCTTTTTCATATCAAGATTGGGAATTAGTTGAATTATATGCTCAAGTTATTGAAGATAAATTCTTAAATCAAATAAGATTTATTTCAAAAAATCAAAAATTCATTTTAATTTTTCCAAATTTAAATTCAAATAATTTAATTAAATTAATGATTAAATCAATTAAATCAAATTCAAATGAATTAAATTTTGGTAAATTAGTTAATTTAACTGAATTACATATAGAACCAAAAACATTTAAAAAAAATATTAGTAACAATAACAACAATACTTCAAAAAAACAAAGATCTATAAGTAGTAGAAAATCATCATCATTAAATTCAAATCCATCATTTTTAATTAGAGGTATTTCATTACCTCATTCAATTTATTCACATATTAATAATCAATCAAATAATAATTCAAATTATGAAATTTATTTAAATTTAAAATCTAATTTAATTAATCCAAAATTCAAAAAATTAGATTATGTTCAAGTATCAATTATATCCGGTCCAGGTACACCAATTAAAATAAGTGGTTTAACAAATACTAAAGATCAAGAAACCCCAATTACTGAATTTGCAAATAGAAACATTATAGCTAAATTAATTGATGATCCATTATCTCCTTTTGAATCAGTTGGTTTATCTAAATTATTATCAATTTCATTAGGTATTGAAAATAGAATTGGTGATTTAATATTAATTGAAAAACCAAATTTTAAATCAATTGAAAAAATTAAATCTTGTAAAATTTATAAATTTACAATAAATTCAACACCAAAAGAAAAAATTATTAAAAATGATGAAAAATTAAATTTTAAAAAAGAATTAAATTTAAATTTTCAAAATGAATTAATTAAAATTGGTGGATTTATTAATAATAATTGTCCAATTACAAAAAAATTAAAATTACCAATAATTGAAAATTATTTACCAAATGGTGGTTATATTGATTTTCAAACAAAAAATGAAAAAAATAAAGGAAATTGGTTTATAATTGATGATAAATTACCTAATTTTGAATTTCAAGAAGATGAAATATTAGTTCCTGAATCATATCTTCAAGAAACAGAGAATAAAGAAGAAGAAAAAGATGATAATAAAGTTATTGGTCAAGATGAATTAATTAAAAAAATGTTAAGAAGTTTAAATAGATTTAATTCAATATTATTATATGGTTCATCTGGTTCAGGTAAAACTATTATAATTAAAGAAATTACTAAAAGATTAAAAAATGAAAATGGAATTTATGTTAAATTAATTAATTGTGATAATTTAATAAATGAAAGTGTAACAAATTTAAAAAATTTAATTGATTCATTAATTAAAGAAATTAATTGGCATTCACCATCTTTATTAATATTAGAAAATATTGATTCATTAATACCTGAAGAACAAGAAAATGATTCAAATAATTCAAGTAAACAAATTACTGAAATAATTTGTAATAATTTTTTAAATTTAAAGAATAATAATAATAATAAAAGAAAAATTAATTTATTAATTACATCAAAAAATAAAAATTCAATAAATAAATTAATTTTTCAAAAACATTTAATTGAAATTGAATTTAATTTAAAATCACCAAATAAAGAACAAAGAATAAAATTATTATCATATTATATTAATTTATTAACTGAAAGTAATTCAAAATTAGATATTGAAATGATCAATGAGATAGTTTCAGATACAGAAGGATATTCAGCATCAGATTTAAAAACATTAACAAATAGATCATATCATAATTTAGTTTCATTAAATTTTGAAAATAATTCAAATTTAAAAGAATTAAAATTAATTAATTTTAAAAATGCATTAAATAATTTTATACCATCATCATTAAGAGGTGTCAAATTACAAAAATCATCTACATCATGGTTAGATATTGGTGGATTAAAAGAAGCTAAGAAAATATTATTAGAAACATTAGAATGGCCAACTAAATATGCACCAATTTTTGAAAATTGTCCATTAAGATTAAGATCAGGTATATTATTATATGGATATCCAGGATGTGGTAAAACATTATTAGCATCAGCAATTTCATCACAATGTGGATTAAATTTTATATCGATTAAAGGACCAGAAATATTAAATAAATATATTGGAGCATCAGAACAATCAATTAGAGAATTATTTGAAAGAGCAAATGGAGCCAAACCATGTATTTTATTTTTTGATGAATTTGATTCAATTGCACCAAAGAGGGGACATGATTCAACAGGGGTTACTGATAGAATAGTCAATCAATTATTAACACAAATGGATGGAGCTGAAGGATTAGATGGAGTTTATGTATTAGCTGCTACATCAAGACCAGATTTAATTGATTCAGCATTATTAAGACCTGGTAGATTAGATAAAAGTATTATTTGTGATTTACCAAATTTTGAAAATAGATTAGATATTTTAAAAACAGTTATAAATAATAAATTTTTAATTGATGAAACAGTTGATTTGAATTTAATTGCTGAAAATACTAATGGATATTCAGGTGCAGATTTACAAGCATTAGTTTATAATTCATATTTAAAAGCAATTCATGAGAATTTAGAAGAAATTAATAATGAAATAATGAATGATGATAATAGTGGTACAGATAAAGATAGAATTGAATTTATGATGATGATTAATAAATTTAAGAAAAGTGAAGATAATTTAAAAAAATTAGAAATATCGAAAAAATTAGAAGCAATTTATTCTAATTTGGGCAGTGACAATGATAATCAAAATAAAGTTAAAGGTACATCAAAAACAAAAGAGAAGACTAAAATTATCATGAATATGAAACATTTGAATCAAGGATTACAAGAAACTAAGAAATCGATATCCAATAAAGAGTTGAATAAATTTCAAATGATATACAATCAATTCATAGACGGTAAAAGAGAAGGACAATTACCAGATGGAGAAGCTAGTCAGGATGTTGGGGGAAGAGTCACCTTGATGTGATTACAATTAAGTGACTAAGTGTATAACTAAGTAGTTTTTCATATACCTCCTAATTCCTAATTCCTGCTACCATCAATCTGACTAATCCTGTACCGATCCCCGAACTCCTATCTCCGGCTTCCTCGCTCGGCCAAACTCCCACCCTCCCAGTCTCCAATCTCCGAACCCGAACTCCCGGCCCGAGCCTCCGAGTCCGATTATCACCACCATTTGTTCTTTTTTTCGGCTCATCCTTTCTGTAAATTTTGTATAAATAAACCTTCAATCCCCCTTTTTTTGTGCAATGTAATTACATGTATTATATCTTCAAATTTTCATATTTTCATATTTTCATGTCATTTTTTCTTTGAGTTCATACAACAACTAATATATATACTAGTTATACTACTTTTAAGTCCATTAACTTCTTGTTGTTGTCATTCTACCCTCGTGAACATTCTCCGAACGTCCCGTGCTTTATTTACATATATTTCAAAAACTGAAAAAATGCCTTCAATAGTATCAAGAAAAACTTCAACTAATTCAGACAGTTCAATAAATAGTTCAAATTCAAATTCAAATTCAAATTCAAATACTAAAAAAGTATTCAATCTTTTGAAAAAAACAATATCACCATCATCAAACAACAACAATAACAATAAACTATCAAAGATAAAAATCCATTTCAGTATTAATAATAATAATATTGATCCAATAATAAACTCACCAAATTCATCATCGACTTCAATAAATTCACCAACCCCATCATCGATGAATTCATCAAATTCAAGCAACTCAAATATAAACAATAATGATTCAAAATCGTTACCTACTTATTGGGAAATGAGATTTGATCCTGTTTTATCACAGATTTATTATATTAATACAAGAAATAATCTGATTCAATTTGATAATCCATTGGAAGTTGTCAAATCTTAATTTATTGATACTACTACTTTTTTTATGATTTCATGTTTTTGTAATACTGTATTTATTATATGCTTTTCTTTCTATACATACGTTTCTTTAATTTAATATTTTTATTTTAGTTCACTTATTTATTTAAATAATATAGTAATGTTATTAGATACCAAATTCACATACGATGTAGGTAAAATTACAAACATCAAGTTAAATACATGTATAAACACAAAAGAACACTAAAATATTATTGCATCAATATCCATCATCATATATTAGTAATATTAAACTTAAGTACATATATAAAAAGTATACATGTAGTATGAATCATTAAGAAAAAAATTTTGGTATACATGTATATCCTTTTCTCAATCATAAAAAATCATCAAAATCATCAAACAACAAACAACAAATAAATAATAAAAAGAAAACAAAGAAAACTAATCAAGTAAAATTAATATCAAACAAATAAAAATCCAAAATCCAAAATCCAAAATCCAATATAATTAAACTATAAACGATAAAAACAACAAAAACAATAAGCCATATTTGTGAATAATTTTGGGAAAGCAAAATCAAAAAGCATAAAAAAAAAAACACAAACAAACTCAAATATAAATAAATAATAAATATAAATCATCAATTGTATAAGCTATAGATTATAATTCTTTAGTTTCTTTAATTAACCAATCAATAGCTCTATAATCTCTAATCTCTCTTAAATAAGGTAAAACAGTTTCACGAACTTTACAATGAAATGAATTAATCCATTCAATTTGATCATCATCTAATATTTTCTTATCAATTAATTTTAAACAAAATGGAACTAATGTAAAATAATCAAATCCTAACCATTCTTCACCATCTTGATCTTTAACAACAACCATTATATCACTTTCAATTCTAATACCAAATTTATTATCTTTATAATATCCTGGTTCATCACTTATAAAATTACCAGGTTCTAATGGTTTATAATTATATGATGTTAAACTTGGCGATAACCCACATGGTCCAGAATGAACACAAATATATGTATCAATTCCATGTCCTGTACCATGTGAATAACTTAACCCTTTTTCTTTTAATGGTTCACGAGCTAATGAATCAATATAATATGATGATGTACCTTTTGGAAAAATTAACATTGCAACATTTAAATGACCTTTTAAAACTAATGAATATGCTTCAATTTCTTCTTTTTTAGGCTTTTTAAAATGAACTGTTCTAGTAATATCTGTTGTACTTTCTAAATATTGTCCACCAGAATCTAATAAAAAAACTTCATTTGGATTAATAATTGAAAATTCTTCAGGTGTTGGTTCATAATGAATAATTGATGCATTTGGTCCAGTTGATGCAATTGTTTGGAATGATAATCCTTTATAATTTGGAAATAATGATCTAAAATATTCAGCCTTTGCTGCAGCTTGTAATTCATCAACTTTATGTTTTTTATAAATTAATTTTTCTTCTAACCATGCAAAAAATCTAATTAATGCAATTGAATCTTTCAATTGTGCTAATCTTGCACCTTTAATTTCAATTGGATTTTTAATTCCTTTAAATTCAGTTATAATTGATCTTGATTTACATTCATAAATTGATGGTATATTCATAAATAATGCATAACTTGCATTATTTGAAACATAGATTATATTTTCATTTGTTGAATTTGGAGTTAAAGCAGGTAAATCATTCCAAAATTTATTATAATTATAAATATTTAGACCTGGAATTGATAATAAATAATCTTCAACTTCTTTTGTTCTAATTTTAGATTTATCAAGATATAAATCAATTCTATCAATTTGAATTATACAATAAGCAAAGAAAACAGGATTAAAATCAATATCATTACCTCTTAAATTGAATAACCATGCAACTTCTTCTAATTGTGAAACAATTAATGAGAAACTTGATTCATCTTTCATAAATTGTCTAACTCTTTTAATTTTACTAAATGTATCTTCACCAGAATATTTTAATTCATGAATGAAAATTGAATCATTTTTTGGTTTAGGTGGAATATATGATTCATACTTCATAACTCTATCAACTAAATTATCCATCAATGTAATAAATTCAACATTCATTTCAAAACATTTTTCTTTTATTAAATTACCTAAAGAATGACTAATCAATCTTGGATCAATACCAACAGATCTAAATTTATCATTTGAAATACATGAAGCTCTATTAATTGCCCAATCTTGCCAAGTTGGATAACCTTTAACACCTTGTTTTAACAATTCCCAATTATTATCCAGTTGTCTTGCAGCCTGTAAAAAATATCTACCATCTGTTGAAAGTGCAGCTTCATCCTCCAAACAAATAACTGCAATACCGGCACTACCTGTAAAACCAGATATAAATTCTCTTCTTTGGTCCTTTGGAGAAGTATATTCACTTTGATGTTCATCTTCAGATGGAACGATATAAACTCCAATTTTATAATATTTCATTAATTTTCTAATATAAGATAATCTTTCAGTTGAATTAAAAGATCCAGTTAATAATTTTCTTGTAGTTGGAGTTGAAGCTAAAACATTATCAGCATTAAAAGTTGAACAAATCTTTCTTTTTTCTTGAATAAATTCACTATCAGATTCATTATCACTAACATCAGGGGTATCAAAAATATCCACCAAATGTTGATATTTCTTATCATTGGTATCATGTAATCTAAACTGGAAGAAACTCTTTATTGATTGGAAACAAGAGATTGTTTTTTCAGGAGAGTCAACTAGCTTAATAACCCCTCCTCCATGATATGAAGGTCTCTTCTCTGAATCTGCAGCTGAGTAACAACTATAGTTGTCTGATAAGTCTTCGTCTGAGTCTATTCTCCTTGGGACCATCTGGGGATTAGTTTGATATTTCTTGTAGAGAATAAAAAGCCCTAACTGCAAAACCCAGAAAGGAAAAAGGGCAACCCACCACCTTCTTATAACCCTTAATTACTCATCTCCTACAATCACCACTTCAAAACGTGCGAAGGCCTCTCACCCGCCACCCGTGCACCGCCAGATAACAGGCACAGCCGCACTCGGAGTCATGAATCATTTTAGTCATCTGCTCGGTCGTCGGTCTCCTGCTCGGATTCGGTTTCGCTTATCTTGCTAGCAGACTAGCTACAATATTTGCTACGTAATTGTATATAACACTGTATATATATATATAGTTTATAGTTTATAAATCTGAAATAAAAAAGGATCGAAGTGAAGTGTAATAATTAAAAGAAAAATAATGTAAGTAAAGTGATTAAAATAAAAGTATTAAAGAAAAGAGAAGAGCTAGAGGAAATCAAAAAATAATAATGCCAACAATTAACAAACAAAATAAAAACAAAATAAAAACAAAACTTTAAAATATCATTTATTCATTCTTTACTGTTGCAATAGCAGGTGTGTTAACTTGAGGAGTTGGAATTGAAGAAGATTCTTTTTCTTTTGAACCTTCAACACTATCATCATGTGAACTCACTTGTGGTGTTTGATCATCAATATGTTCAATATCACCTCCATGCATATCAAAGAAATTTCTTCTAACTTCAACATAATCATATGCAAATTCTCCAATTTGATCTTCATCCATACCATTTGCTTCACCTTCTTCATCAACTCTTAATTGCATATATGGAATCTTATTTAAAATATAACAGATTAATCCAGTAACAACAACACAATATCCAATAGTAGCAAGTATATAAACAATTTGTTTATATAATTGTTTCCAATTATGATCAATCCATCCACCAGGATGATCTGTATATCCATCATATCCTAAAACTGTAGATGATCCAAATAAACCATTGAAAAGTAATCCTAAAACACCAGCAATACCATGTTCAGCTAAAATATCTAATGAATCATCAACTCTTAACCAAACTTTTAAAATAGTAGCATAATTACAAGCAACTCCAGAAACAACACCTAAAATAACTGAAGCCCATAAAGTAATACAACCTGAAGATGGTGTAGCAGCAACTAAACCAGAAACAATACCTGAACATAAACCAACTGCTGACCAATGTGATGTTCTATAATAATCTAACAGACACCATGTTAATCCACCAAATGCTGCACATAAATTAGTATTCATAATGGCATAAACTGATTTCATCGATGGTTCAACACATGTTAAACCATTAAAACCTAACCAACCAAACCATAAAAATGTAACACCCATTGTAATCATTGAAACATTATGAGGTCTATAATTTGTCATTAAATGTGATCTTCTTTCTCCTAAAAACAAAGAAACTGTGAAACCACCAAACCCAGATAAGATTTCAACAGGTCCCCCACCAGCGTAATCTAAAACAGACCATTTATAAGCCCATCCATTTGCATTCCAAACCCAACAAGCAACAGGATTATAAACTAAGGTTAACCAAACAAAAGTGAAGATGAAAAGTGGAAGAATACGACCTCTTTCACATATGGCACCAACAAGAATACAAATTGTAATTGAACTGAACATTCCTTGAAAGTTACTAAAAGCCATTTCTGGATATCCTTTTTCATCACTTAATGTTATAGTACTATCTAAATTTTGATAACCAAAGTTATGAAGATCACCTATGAACCCATTTGTAGCAGTTGAAGAAAACGATAATGAGTAACCCCAAAAATACCATTGAAAAATTGAAATTAGTAACACCATAAACACAGCAAATATCAGATGTAATGCTGACTTACGTCTAGCTAAACCAGCGTATAGATATGCTAAACCAAAACACATGATTAACACAAGACATGTACCGATAACTAATGTTATAATTGTAGCATCATTGTAAGTCACGTCTTCCGCAAAGATTTCTCTTTTCTGAAAAAAATAACCCAACATATTGTAGATTTATTAATTTTTTTGTTGTTTTATTAAAAAAATGATTTGGTATAGTAATTGAAAAGAGTTTTGATTTCTATAATTAAAAAACAGAAAAAAAAAGAGATTCACTTGAATATGAAAATTAAGAGTCAATTGTAGGAAAAATAACTCTTATATAAGTATTTTGATAAGTTGTAAATTTATGGAATATTAAGAAAAAAGAGAAGAGTTCTAAGGTTTAAATAAAGAGGTATTACCAGATCGAAGAAAAGAAGACAGAGATAAATCGGTTGATATTTATTTGACGATTATAATTTCAAATTTTGACTGTTTATTAAATTCCTTAATTGAAAAAGAAAAAAATTGCAACGGCAGCGGAACTGAGTTCTTGGCTTTGTAGTCCGGGACTACCAGCGTGCACATTCCAGTATTAATCATCAACTAATCCGACTTTTAAAGTTAATTTAATAAAAATCTGTGTTTTTTCTTTCAGTTAGATTTTTGCAACTGATAAGAGAACTGGTATATAGGAAAGCAACCAATCATGTTACACCAACCACATCTCATTATATATAGTTAAGATGAATTAATTAATTAAATAATATTTTTGCATGCACCTATAGCTCGCAGAGTCGCAGCTGATCGAGCTTGCTCCAATATATTTTTTTAGCAGCCAGAATAGTTTCCTGTACCATTACAGCTATAGTTTTTCCTGTATAAAAATTGCAAAACTGTTGAATTAACTGAAGTATACGTGTAGGTTCTGCTATATACCCTCGATATACAGCTTCTTAATATTCTTGTTTAATTTAATTGGTTGAAGATTGCACATCTTAAAACTCTTAGCAAAATAACGTCTTTGGGCATTCAGAATTTTGCCTACTCAAGTTGCACTTTTATAGGCTATAATTATTAAATTTGTACAACGGCTTATTGGCAATTTGGCACGGTCAAAATTTTAAGTCCCCCGGTGAAAGAGCCGCTTAATCACGCCGCAAGAATGCTGTTCCCCGCCAAAAAATTAAAATTGGTGGCCGCAGCGGCTCTTGAAATTTTGATGAATTACGTAATTTGCCTATACATGTACATGTATATTTACTTAATTTGCTGCTTGAGGCTGAGGACCCTGCATCAAATTCTCAATCATGCAGGAACTTGATTCGTCTTTCCTCTTATTAAGCTCTCATTAAATTCCCTTTTGTATAGGAATCGATAATACTACCTTTTTATTTCCACCAAAAACAATTTTATTTTTAAAGATTTATCACAATTTATAAATTAGAAAAGTTCTTTAATTGATTATTTAGTAATCTTATGAGCTAATATATATGTTGTACATGTATATATATGATTAGAAACAATTTCAGAAAGTTCACGTATTAAATTATAAATTATAATGGTTTGTTTTCTGAGAATATAATAGCACATAACATACGTTAATAGAGCATTTTGAAAAAGATTAAAAAGTTAAGATTGTGAATGTATAAAACAAATGCAGTATATAATTCATGAATCATAATGATAAGTTTGATTTTTAAAGTAAGATAGTCGGTTCGTTTCTCGGCTTCACGATAAATTCGAATAATAAAATTCTTAATTTTTTTTTTTGCTGCACCACATACGTATGTGTATTTCTTTTCAGAGTTGATATATAAGGGTGTTTTATATGGAAGTTATATGGAATATAATTAGCATAATCAATTTTCAAAAGAGTTATTATGTAGAAGTTAGAAGGTTTGAAAATTTAATCAACCACATAAACTCAATTCAAATGATTAGGTTAAAAAAAAGACAGGCTGAAAGTCTAAAATGACTATCATTCTGTTTTTCCTACATAGGTATAATTAAATTTTATAGAAAACAAACATTTTTATTATTAAGGGATTCTTACCAATCGATTTAAAAGTATAATTTAAAAAAAAAGAATATATATCAAACACGTATATTGGGTAGAAAATGATTTTAAAAAATAAAATAAAGAACAAAACAAAACAAAAAACCCTTTTTGAAATAATTCATAAATAAAAACATGAACAATCATATAGATACATGTAATGTAATTAAAAAAAAACTATCAAAAAAAAACAAAAATGAATTATAATACATGTAATCAATATAATGTAAACTCTAATTAATGGATTTTTCAAAAAGAAAAGAAAATTGATTTAACAATGATAACACAGAACACACAAAGCACACAAAGAAAGCCTGAAATTATTAAATAAGTTAGAAGTAGAAGAGGAAAAGACTTGAATATAATTAAGCAAATGTAAACTCTAAAAGACATTTATATGTAGCTCAGAAAACCAAACTCATATCATGAGAGTAATTCATAAATCATGTATATGAAAAACAATAAAAGTAATAAAAGGAATAAAGAAGAAGACATAAATTGAAATTAATCAAGAATGGTTTTATCAATTAAATTGGAGAAGTACAAGAAAATGATTTTGTAGATGTAGCTTGAAAAATTTCAATAATATAACCAACAGAACCACAAAGACCTAGAATACAAAATATAAAAGCAGCAAAAGATATAATCAAATAAAAGACTGAAATTAAAGGATATCTCTTAAATCCGATTTTAATAAATGATTTCCAAGTTTGTTTCTCTTTAATTTTATTATTACTTAATTTCATATCAAACTCATCAATTAATTCTAAATTTGCCTTTGTCCATAATGCATACATATGAAATATAAATGGTGTAATATACGTTAATGGAATTGAACATAATGATGAAGTAAATGCACAAATTGATGAAACTTGTGGAACTGCTGAAGAAATTATCCAAATTATAATCCAAATTAATGAAACTGATCCAATCCATAAAATTAAACCTTTCTTTGAGTAAAATTTAATATCTGAAATAAAACGTGGTAAATAATTTTTATAAATAACTTTACTTGAAACGTGAGCATAGAATAACGCTTGAAAAACACTTGCAATAAAACTAATGAATGCTAAAGTTTTCAATGCTGGTATATTACTTATACCAAAACCAGCAGGTGAATTCGAAAATTGCCCTTGTTGTGAATAAACCCAATTACCATAAAGTAAATAAACCAATAAAATAAAACTTTGTGAAACAGTTGCACTTTTCCAAAAATCCCATGGTCTTTTTAATTCAGATATGATTTCAGGAAAGACCATTGAACCACAAAATATAAATGATAAATTAGCAATAGCAATAATTTTAACAAAGACAGATTGTGTACTAACAGCAACTGTAATAATTTTACCCTTATCAAGACCTAATAAAGATTTTGCATTATCCCAATTTGGCTCTGTACCAGACATAAAACCCATTTGAACAAATAAACAAGCATAATTGATAATTGAAATAACAACACATAATTTACCTAAATTGTTCAATTGTCTAATATGAGTCAAAATCCATAAAGCAACACAAAGCACAGTAATTAATCCAACATAACACATTTTATTAGTTCTTAAAATAATAACACAATAAGTCATCGCAACGACAACAACAGCAGTTGTAAAAATCATACCAACTAATTGTAAAAAAATAACAAATTCTCTCATCCATTTACCACATAGAATTTCAGCTAAATCAGCCATTGTTTTAACTGGATATTCAGGTGAATCAAATAATAAAAACATCCACCAAATTAAATAACCTGCAAGTAAAGCTAAGACAAAAGCAACAACAATAAAGACATTTGATGGCACATAACCTAAATAACCATAAGAATTTGGAATTAAAGCAGCACCAATAATTTCTGAAGTTAATAAACCAACACAATTCCACCAAGTTGAAGTTCTAATTGATAAATCTGAATTAGTCCACTTTGAATATTCATTATTTGAGTTATCCTGTAATTTTGAAATGAATAAAGTATCGTTAATGAATTTATTCCATCTACCCCAATACTTTTCATCTTTAACTTCATTATATTGTTTTTCGATATATCTTTGAGCATAGAAAACACGAGTTGCTAAATCTGGATGTATAACATGCTGTTGTTGTTCTTGATTTACTGTTTCAGTATTCTCTTGTTGTTTATCATTTGATGTAAACGGATTAACTATATCTCCAAGCTTTTCCACTGTTAATTCTTCTAAATCACTTATTCTCTTTGAAGAATTCATGTTTTTTTTTCTAAGTTGAACTTAATATCTCTTTTATATTGTGTTATAAATGAATATTTCAAATGGGATTGTTAAAAATTTGTTTATTTATGGATTAATGATGATAAAGAGTGTAATTGATAAAAAATTAAGTAAAGTAAATTTAAGGACAAAATAAAAACCAAAATGATCTATATAATTCAAGAATAATTAAGATAAAAATTAATAAAAGGAATCATCGTAAAAAAAAGGGAACAAGACTGTTTATATATATACCAAAAGGTCCAAACCAGTAAACGTTCATATCCCGAGATAAAGTCTTAATTTTGAAGAATAAAGGCGGATAAGATCATGAATCATGATATATCAATTTTGTAAATATGGCTGTTTTTATCATCTGTATGTGATCTTAAAACGACATCTTGTTCTGAATTATATACGTGTAATAATATATATACCACTACATGTATACAGCTTATAATTCAATCAAGTTAATTATCGTCTTAATTAATTAACATATAGCCGCAGTGGGTGTGAGGCTTAATCATATGCTAGATCATAATAATGCTGACCAACTTCCAGATCCAACTACATGTAAACCAGTTAAATTGTTTTGTCTGGTAAAGGTGGAAAGTACATGTAAATAGTTTATTAATTACAGAATTAAATCGATTTTTATAAAAGGGAGTGACTGTGAGTGACGGATTGAAATAAAAATAAATACTAGTTAAATGAATGAAAAAGTTTTTAAGAAATAGAAACGAATAAAATTAAATTAAAAAAAAAAGATTGAAGTGTAGCCTAGTTGTGCAGACTCTGTATATAGTTAAAAAAACATAAATTTCATAAATTTCATAAATTTCCATATAAATAAAATGAGTCTAAACTAAACAAAAAGGAAATATAGAAAAACAAAAACATACAAATTAACAACAAAAATTACTTTTTGTTTTTAGAATTAAATAAAGTGAAAAATATTATTAAAATCAGAATAAAGGAACACACAAACTATTAGACATGAAATATGTTTATTTAATATAACTAAAACCAATTAAATTGGTGAAGTACAAGAAAATGAACTAGCTGAAGTAATAGCAAAAATTTCAATAATATATTTCACTGAACCCCAAAGACCTAAAATACAGAATGCAAAAGCAGCAAGACATAATAAAATATAAAATGTTGAGATTAATGGATATCTCTTATAACCACGCTTAACAAATTCAAAAGCTGAAACTTTATCTTTTTGACTTGATTTCATATTTAATGTATCATAATTATCCATCAGATCTAAATTAGCTTTTGTCCATAAACCATACATATGGAAGATAAATGGCGTTAAATAAGTTAATGGAATTGAACATAATGATGAAGTAAATGCAGAAATTGATGAAACTTGAGGAACAGCAGAAGCAATAATCCAAATAATAATCCAAACAATTGTAACACAGATGACCCATAAAATTAAACCTTTTGCTGAATAAAATTTTAAATCTTTAAAGATATGTGGTAAAGCATTTTTATAAACGATTTTTGCTGAGATATGCGAATAAAATAAAGCTTGTAAAACACTTGTAATAAAACTAATGAAAGCTAAAGTTTTCAATGCTGGTAAATTACTTATACCAAAGACAGCAGGAGAGTTTGCAAATTGACCTTGTTGTGAATAAACCCAATTACCATATAATAAGTAAACAATAAAAATGAAACATTGAGAAGTGACAGCACCTTTCCAAAAATCCCAAGGTCTTTTCATTTCAGACATAATTTCTGGGAAAGCCAATGAACCAGCATAAGCAAATGATATATTAGCAATAGCAACAACTTTAACATATAAAGGGTTAGTAACAGTACCAAAAGTTTGGATTGTAGCAGGTTCTAAACCTAATAAATAGGCAGCATCTTCCCAATTTGGTTCAGTACCAGACATGAACCCCATTTGAATAAATAAACAAATATAATTAATAACTGAAATAGCAAAACAAACTTTACCTAAATTATTTAACTGTTTAATATGAGCTAGAATCCATAAAGCACCACAAAGTGCAGTAATTAATCCAACATAACAAATTCTTTCAGTTCTTAAAATAATTAAACAAAGACTCATTGCTATAACAATAACAGCAGTTGTAAAAATCATACCAACTAATTGTAAGAAAACAATTGCATCTCTGACCCATTTACCACAAAGGATTTCAACTAAATCACCCATTGTTCTAACTGGATATTCAGGAGAATCAAATAGTAAGAATAACCACCAAACTAACAATCCTGCGAAAACGGCTAGAAAGAAAGCAAAACACATAAATATATTTGCAGGAACATAACCTAAATATGCAAAACTATTTGGAATTAAAGCAGCACCCAAGATTTCTGAAGTTAATAAACCAGCACAACTAATCCAAGTGGAAGTTCTAATTGATAAATTTGAATCAGTCCAAGTTATATATTCATGATCTTGATTATCTTGTAATTTTGGAATGAATAAAGAACCTTTAATGAATCTATTCCATCTACCAAATAGTTTTTCATCTTTAATTTCTTCATATTGATGTTCAGCATATCTTTGAGCATAAAAAGCACGAGTTGCCAAATCAGGTTTTTCAATTTTAGTTTCTAAGATATTTTCACGTTCATCACCGAATGGTATGATAACATCTTGAAGTTTTTCCATTGCATCATAACCCTGGTCTTGATCTGAAGATTTTTCTGACTTCATATTGAATTGAATTTGGATTGTAATAACTTGAAGTTGATATTAAACTGAAGTTGTTATAGGAAAAAGAGCAAGAGCAGCTATATGTATACATGAAGCGTTATATGGATGGGTATAAGCCCATATATATAT